>CAJQUW010009950.1:0-86619 GCA_907163375.1 Prostheceraeus crozeri
CTTGCAGATCAGGATCTTGGCCTGGTGGTTGCGGCACCATTGGTTTCAGTTTCACCAGCCGATCGGCCTCCATCAGGAGAGCGACCCTATCATGCGCGAATTTCGGTTCTACTTCTTGCAGCGAGCCATCTCTCTCCTCCGTCCTGGATCTGACGCTGGACGTGAGAATGACAACTCGGTGACGATGAATCAGCATACCCATTCTGCGCAGATCAATGCCAGTTTCAACTATCGGCGTTCCATCCCTCCGTATTAACAGTCTCTGACTGAGCACGCGGAAGACCTCAGGACGGTGCATCATCACCTGGGTCCTATCCCAGCTGCAATCTAACGGTAAGAATCTCATAGTATGAATTGGGACATCTACGAGAATAGAGAGTAGAAAATCAACAAACTGTAATAAAACGTCGCATGCACCAATCAGAGAATCAGGCAGTCAAATGCTTCTTGCAAGCAACGCAAATTCGTCCCTGCATATCAAGAATTAACTAAAGATAGTTTCTGAAAAGCCACAGAAATTAAATACATTATTGTTTATCTGCTTTTCGGTTTGCTATGAAGTGTGATTAATACAATATTCGACGCACACTGAGGAACATAACCTGTATGAGTGCGGCAAGAAGGAGATCTCCCTAATACCTTACAGAGATATGAAAAAAAGTCGTGCAGTCCGCTTGCGGATATTAATGTGTGCTTCCAGCAAAAGCTCTGCTTCGATTGCCGAAAAATTCCTTCAGGATTCGAAGACTTCCAGCATCATGTGAGCGGACAAGTTTTCTCCATAATGTTGGCAGGTATACGGAAATTAGTTCACTTGATGTTTTCACATCCTCTCCTTGGCATTTGTCTCACTGCATACACTGAATCGAATGTTTGCCAAGATAGCGATGTGTGTTTTGATGTGTGCGAAGTGATATCACACCACGCACGCATCTCTCACTGGCTCTGGTGTCCTCTGCTGACAGCCTATTTTTTGCCACTTCCAATAGCAAACGATGCACGAATTATCCATTCGAGAAGGAGCAAGTTGTCTAATTCTGTGATGTGCCATTTCGATAAGGTTATAACCCTTCCTTTCTAGGAAACCGAAGCGCGCGCAGATGAATCTAATTCTGTGTGTGCACCAATCAAGAGAATCTGGCAGTCAAATGCGTTCTCGTGCAGAGCAAGCAAAATCGTCCTGCATATCCAAGATTAACCAAAAATAGTTTCTGAACGAACATGGAGGGGCATCCGCAGAAAAGCTTTCGAGATTGTGTGGTTGATCATAAAACTGACTGATAACATAATGCTAAAACGGAGGTGGACTATCGACCAAAAAATCCCGATTTGGTCGTAACTTGTAGAGCGATTTTCCTATTCGACCAAATCGACGCCATCCGCATGTCTTACTACGAAATGAAATTTTCTTTTGATGAGTCCATCCTCATTCTATTATATACACAAAGGCGTCGGTGGTGCCTTGGCTATGACAGTGACAGAAAAACAAGATTGATTGAGACAGTGCGATAAGAAATCCCTTGTCTTCATTTGTGGTGGTCTCACGATTCCGTCTCAATAGCTCACCTATTTCTCAAAAACGGCGAAAGTCGCCCTTCGTGTTCTTCCGAAGGATGTGCGAGTCAGTCTATGGTAGGGGACAAATCTTAGTGTATTTCTATCACTATAACATCCATTTTATATTTACTTCTACATGAAAGTGCATACAATAACATAGAATGATTGTCTTTTAAGTCAGTTCTTCCGCAGGAGTAAGCTGAAGCAACATGTGTTATCTTAATTTTCCTCTAGAGACTTGAAATTCTATGCGATTTTATGATAGTAAATATGAAGTGAATGTTACACTGATAGAAATTCACGAAAATTCATTCCTTACCATCCGCATCAATTTACACCTACAGGTAACTTGGAATGTGTATTAGAAGATGAGTGTACGTAAACGCGTTTTTTGACATCTTGAATTTCTATGCATGTTCAGAAAAGAAAACCTGCAAAAAGGCTTCGCTTGAAAAACATGAAGATAAGTGACTTAACTTATACAAATCTTTATCAAATCACACCATACAGGTACCGAAGAAAGCTAGCTGCAGATTAATGGAGCTTTAAACACGTTTTCGATCTAGCGGCTTGAGCATCTACGCATTGCCACAAGACGTAGTAGCGAAAATTAATTGCTTATTGATGGTAGAACTCGCAGACTTGTAGCTTAACTTGTAGAAAATCTGCATCAGTTTATCTGTAGATAGCTACTCGTGTTTCTATGCTAGTGATTGAGAAATCTAGGAAATCTTGGAAAGGACATGATTCAGAAAACATAGCTGGTGCTAGTGAGAGCCATGTGGAAGGTAAATACAGCAAGTGAGACAAAGCCTTAGCGCATCATTTTGATATGCTGTTGCGATCTGCATCTGCGATTTCACTGAAGAAAACTTGTTTACTGAGGCCCAATATCGGCCGCTATATTTCGAAAAGACTCGTAACTTTGACTGGAAAGTTGATGAAGGATGGACTTTTTCTCTGCAGGATGAACCGACTCCTAAAACCATGCAATTTGCGACGGGTTGAAGTGCAATTAATATTAATATTAAGCTACATAATTACTACTCCCCACTGTGTGATTGGATGATGGCAAAATGGTCAGGATTCCGCTTCTAGACCGGATGCCGACTACCAATGACACACATGGGCTCAACCACAAGACCCGACGATTATACGACCAAGCCCTGGACTCAGGACGACCACAGGTCAGTTTATTAGATATTTCATAAGAATTTGAATACTGACTATTACTTAGCACCTGATGCAAACTGTTGTACATCTCACTTACTTTCGAAATGTCGATACAGTTCCTAAAAAAAATCAAAATGAATTGATGTGACATCGGCAATGCGATATTTGTTGAATCACGCCTATCTGATTCTATCCACCGTACTTTCATTCCTGCGTCATCTATTCTAGCGCTTCACTACCTTATTGTATCATTGAAAATCCTTCTCCTGCTTGCATCACGCAAACATTACTTTCCATGTATACAAATTTCCCTAAAAATGTAAGACAGTAAATGTCATGTGCTTTCGTTATCCTAACAACGGAAATTACTTCAGTAAAAAAAATATTGACAACAAAATGGCAGTAACATGACATCTGAGAATTGTAGAATTTCGACTTTGCTTGTATTTTACTACTTACACCAAACAGCAGTCCTATAGGAAATGACAGAAGTCAATTGAAACCTACACTAGATAGCTGTTGAAAATCATCTTACAATCCGTGGTCTACGTGGCGCAGTGGTTTAATGCTTGGCCTAGCGTTCTTTTGGTCCTGAGGTCGAGCCCCGAATGTGGCCCGAAGTAGGCAGGAAGGACATCCGACTGAAAGTACCACAGCGCTTCCGAAAAGTCAATGTCAGTATCGTCCAAGTCCCCAGTATGGGGGAGTAGTGACGTTGAGGCTTCAGTAATCCGAAAATCACCTTCATTCATAGACGATGTGGTCTTAATTACCGAGATCACTTGCGATTGACAGATTTTGAGAATATCTAGTTGATAATAGAATATACCTAACAAAAGTATAAGTGCTCTCTTCATGGGGAGGAAGCCGAATGAGACGCTAAAACTGCTCCAACTCCGAGCAGGTCAATTTTTGAAAGCTTAAATTGCAATGTTTAAATCAAATAGACGGCATCAATAAAACTTTTTATCTCACTGAATCAAAACCACGCCTAGAAGCTTATTTGAAATCAATTCTCTTGAAGTGTTTGTGAATCACTTGATAATGAATGAAAATTCACTTACCCCACGCATACTTGAGCCGACGATGAGCTCAGGATTTCCAAGACGACCTTCTCCATTGCGGTACGCTAGCACCCTCACAGGTCTCGGAGTTCGCGATTCCGCCAGCCGGCTTTGAACCCGCTTGACACTAAGTTCCGATTTCAGGCTTTTTAGCTGATCCTCCCAATGTTCAAGAGTTGATTTCGCTTCTCCAGTAGAGAGGATCTATTTTTCCACTCAGACATCTCATGGCTCCGCGCTCTCGTATGCCATGCCGCTTAGCTGAAAGATCAAGTAAGGAGACCACTCACACAGCATGGCGGAAGGAGTTAACAAAGAGATGGGCCTGTCAGCCCCGATGAGCTTGAGGTCAGAGATACGACAGGACTGACAGTTGCAGGGCATGGCGAGCAGCGTCCAGTACTGGTCACAGGATGAGAATGCAACGATGCTGAGTGCAGTATGGATGGATTATTAATGAGCTGTTGCCGGGGAGTGAGAGGGTTGCTAAAGAAATGTCATCATCTTGTGCCATCACAGTTTTTCGGATAATAATTACGGTGAATGATTATGTCAACGATTGAGGTGAGGCTGGTGTCACTCCTCCGACGGTCAGAATAATCACTTAGAGTGCAGAAATTCGCTTGGAATATTTATCACACTTTCTATTGTGAAGCTCTAACTGAGAGGAATGAACGACTGAAGACCAAATATTGAAATGCTTCAGTCAAGAGGTCTTTTCAAATGAATCGATAATGATTGATATAAGCTATCATTAGTTACTATCGTCAGATAAGAAAACACTTTACAAATTTCTATCGTCACATGGGAGACATAGAAGACAGAATGTACATAAAACGCAAAATGTCGCATTTTATTTTATTTCCCCTCTCTCTCATGTGAATTTCAATTCCTTTTTTATCGAAGATGAAATTTGTAGAAAAATGAAAGAATCTAATGCATCACTAATCAATTTTCTTGCCAAAAAAATCAAACATCAGAAATCACATTTACCCAGGTTTATGAAAATTTAGGTTGAAGTCCAATGATACGATTAACAATGAAAGAAATGAGACGTACGATACATGAAACTGCCATGAAAAATATGTGCAGCTGGTAGGACTCGAACCTACGACCATAGGCTATATAGACCAGTGCCACTACCGAATGAGCTACGACTATTTAAACCGAACCGATGCCAATTGGCAGATCATGTCCTCACCACCGAACATCTCTGGCACCACTTCTTAGATAAAGCTAGAAATACAGCAGCCATATCTTGGAATGCCACACTGAGGAGTTGTGATGCATAAGTACGTGTCGTGCATGACATCAATCAAGTATTTCCAAAAATATAATTCGTCCTTTATATCATTTTACAAAAAACATCATAGTTCAGTGAAGCCATGGACTGACAAAACTAACAGTTTCCACCCACAACAATATGGTACACGAACACTTCTTCGACACGACATTTGTTCGACACGAACACTTCTTCGACACGACATTTGTTCGACACGGACACTTCTTCGACACGACGTTTGTTCGTTATTAAGCAATTTTAGTCTTTTTCTTTTTCAGGTTGTGTATTTTTTGAGAATTTGTGTCAATTGTGTCAATTTGAGAATTGTGTCAGTCCTTTTATAGTAATCCAGCTATGGTGCTGTGATAAACTGACCTGGTTTGGCCACATATAAAGTATAAGTGTAGAATCATTGATGCAAGATATTTCCGATCAATCAATGCTAGATAAAGCATCATTCATGCAGAACTTGTCGAAGAAGTGTTCGTGTCGAACAAATGTCTTGTCGAAGAAGTGTCCGTGTCGAACAAATGTCTTGTCGAAGAAGTGTCCGTGTCGAAGAAGTTTTCTGTCGAACAAATGTCCGAAAACATAGATATCAACTTGTCGAAGAAGTGTCTGTGTCGAAGAAGTGTAACCAGATCCCAACAATATGTCACTTAAATCAAAGCAACAATTAAAATCACATTTTCTATCAATGACCTATTTGAATATTAATTATGCTTTTTCATCAATATTTCAACCTGAGATCGGAAGATCAAGTAATTTAGTGCCTGCCGTGTAGAACTTGTTCAAGAAATATAGTTGAAAGTAATGAAATGAGAAAGTAGGTCCCATGATTTATCAGAGAACGTAGAAGACATTTGAAAATTTGAAATGTTTAAGACTAATTCGTTTTCATCTGAAATCGCTTCTTCCATTACCATTCAATATCATCAGGAAATAATTCTTCTGATATAATTTCATCATTTAAGACTGATTGCAGAATTTATGGTCCATGACGTACATAAAATACTATTTCGTAGGTTCCATATTCTACAATTTGTATTATGCAACATACGATATTTTTATCAATTTTCTCAGGAGCGGTATGAGCTGTAAATTTTGAATTTTATATGTTTATCCCTCTTCAGTTCAAAAAGGTGTGCCAATACGTAAATTTTGTCATAAAGTTTTGCTTACATTTAAATTATTGTACTTATCAAGTGAATCAGATAAAGCAGACCGCGCGAAATATCGAAAATTCCACATCTCAGTATCTTTATCACTTCAGATATGAATTTACCTCAAATGATTGCTATATCAGCAGCATATTGACTCAAAGAGATTTCCATTAAACAGAATAAAATGCATTTCTGAAATTGATAGCAGCTTGCAATGCCAAGTTATATTCACAATGTTTTCATTTACTTAAGTAAAATAAATCGAGTACAACTGATGCAGTGAAACACTTCACTAAATGGAAACTGGAGAGAAATGAGAATGTCCCAATTGCTGTCATTGTTTGATTTCGCATTATAGAAATGTTTTCCTTTCAATGGAATTTCAGTAAGCTGCAGAAGTAAGTTTTTCACATTTCCGTGTTGAAATCGCATTGAGGAAGTTTTCATCTCGACTGTTCTCACATGTCACAGAAGGCGGGAAATGTTATTCTAGAGAATCTCCATTTAATCTCTAGAATACAAGTACTCAAATAGAGGTCATTTGACATGGTACGGTGCTCATAGGCAGATTGGCAGTAACTGGTGCAGTGGCTTTGTGATAGAGTGTTTGCTCGGCGTTCGGGAGACCTGGGTTGGAACCTTGGTAGGGTCAAACCTAAGACCTTTAAAACAGGTACATTCTGGATTCCTGCTTAACACTCAGCACAAAGAGAATGAATGTGGGATGAGCAGAGCGGGGCCACATAGAAGGACTACGCGCCCTGTGCCTCCGAGTATAAACAAGATTTATTTATTAGAACTTAAAATCACTACATCATGTCATAGGGGCTTACTATCACTTTCTGGCTTTTCTAAGTTTTAGCACACTCTCTGAATCATTAAACCCCTGATCAATCAATGTAAACGTTCAACTAACTATATAATATAAATGGAAGCTACACTTTCTGAGTTTTGAGTTCCACTACTTAGACAAAGCGGAAGTTTACCAATGTTTGACGCAGTAATTTCTATCATCATCTTTCGCATCCCATCCATTTTGTAATCGAAATTTGAGACATGGAATCGCCTGACTTTGTAACTTAATCACTCTCACTCTATCACCCATCACCCCACCACTCTAAGACACTGCAGGAACATATTGCATAATTTTCCTCTAACATTGAAAAGACATTACCAGAAATCTATTGAAAGTGAAAATAATAATCGGAATCCCATACAATCAGAAACAAGTGATGATCTACCACTTAGATCTTTTGTTGTCTTATACGGGAGGTTCATTATTCAACTTTCCGCGATGTAAGCAAAAAATATAGCTCTTTTTATAAAATAAAAAAATCGTCTAAATTGAGGGAGAGCTATATTTTTTGCTTACATCGCGGAAAATTGAATAGATCCACCACTTAGTTCGCGTCTTAGAGATGGAAGTTGAAGGAAATTATTTTTTCATTTTAAAAATTGGAAACAATTCTGACACTTCTCAAGAGAAGGAATTGCTTATCAAGATGTTCCACATGGTCAGTGGTATTTTGTTATCGCGATGCCCTCGGATAAGAGCGCTCGATGGAATGATATCTGATAATAGCTCTTCCTTTTTCAGATATCAATAAAACGTCATACAGAAGAATTTTCTTGGCAGAGTTGGAACCGAGGCTTTTCTCTGTCTTATATGATCTTCTTAACACCAGAGTTGACACACGGTACAGAAGAGCTGTGTTCAACAGATTCGATAAGGACATTTGTCGAAATGTGGCTAATCTGCTTATTAGGCAATTTCGGTCCCGCAACGAAGGATTCTTACAGTCTTTTGATGTTGATCACGCTGACCGAACTTTTTGTTTTTCACATATCTGACCAACAATGTGGGAAATGAGGTTATTCTTTCCTTCGAGATAGCAAATTTATTAAAAAAAGGTTCTAGACTTGGCCTCCTATCGAAGTTCACTCACCTAATATTTGAAATGTCTCTAAAAAAATCTTTTACTAATGCATGCAGTTTTGTACATACCTCTGTAGACTGATTTAAAAAACAAAAACAAGGTCAATGATCAATTGCATTGAAGAGCTTTCGACTACGTCTTTGTCAGTTCAATACAACGGTAGCTACCTATAACAGAGCATTGAAAAAAGAAGCTTTTTTAATGCAGCTGTAGTTGCTGTTGCAAAATCTTGTTGTAGTTCAAAATCTCTTCAATATAATTTATTATTGACCTTGTCTTAAATTAAGCAATTAGGCAATGGTGAGCCGAATTAATAGACTGCAGGTTCATGTACATGATGGCATCGTTACAAAAAGTGACAGTTACGACACAATTTCTGTAAAAACTGGATGAGGCTGCGCTCGTTTTACTGTCATCTGCTTCTTAACTGTGCAGATATGCGATTCACTGCCCAGTGATTAGTTAAACAATAATGATTTAAAAAATCAAAATAAATAAAATTGTGTGATTATATTCAACATCAACGAGTAAATTTAAAATATTTCAATAACTCATAGGCTGCTAGAGGCGGTTGTTTTCATTTAGCAAAGCTATGATTCTCAATATCTCACGCTTGATACGAGAAATACTCGAACAACTGATACAGAAACACTCAAGTAAGCAAGCATACATGTACACTCGAATAAAGAATAAAGCAAGTACGATATCTGTTCAAATATCATAATTCAGAACTAATTAATAAAACACAATCTGCACGTATAATTGTGAAACTAATAGCCGCATCGACATTTTCAGATTCTCTGCAAGCTGAATTGTCATCAGGACACGTCCGGTTTTCATTCTCGGAGTATAATCACGTGTACAATATATATCAAATACATTACAAAAATCAGAGTATCGAAGTATTTGAGCAAGGTGGACGTATTAAAGGAATGACTAGCATTCAGGAAATTCAAGACAGCAACTTTTTTGTAATTTGAAAGAAGCCTAAAGCCGCGATGTTTTGGTAAATATATCCAAAAGATATATTTGCCGCAACATGATTTTCGGCTTCTCTAAAATTATGAGAGATAATCGATGAAGCCGATTATTCGGAGGAACTCTTCTGTATTGCTTTGAGAAGCCAAAGGTGCGAATCTTGCATGGACAAAAACTTTTTGCCTTTTAATTTGAAAAGTTTGTTAGTCCACAATCACATTCTTTTTCAATGACTAATTACGATAATGAAATACGACAGGTGTGGGAAGAAGTAAAGAATGGACTCATCTCTTAATTTTCAATTCCATTGAACATCAATAATGCAAATCATCATGTGCTCCCCATTTACTCTTACTATTCTTCATAAAATTGATTCCGATAGAGGTACTTATGGGTTATCTCCCCCACGTTTTCAAATTTGTTTAAAATCCGTTGAAGTGAGACTTCAAGTACACGTAAATGAGGATATTTTCTATACACATACCAAACTTTGTTCGAATAGGACGGGTAATTTTTGAATTACAAGCGATAAATTGACTTGCAGAAATGTCTGCAGCTTGATCTGACTTCTTCTGACCACATGAAGAGAGCACTTGAGGCCAACAAAGTCATTTTCCGACAACTCGTGAAGTGATGATCACCAGGCCAGATCCATTGCACTGGGAATTTTCAACAGAAAAAAGGTGTGGCAAGTGGTCGTGGGAAGATGGCAGTGGATGAGAAGAAGCGGGAGAGAGAACAATACACACACGAGCATCAATAATGCGTCGAACAGACGAAGTCAGATCATGCTGTTGACATCGCTACACTTCACGTTATCGTCTCTAATGCAAAAAGTGCTTGTCCGAGCAGCATAAATTCTTGTACGTAGGCAGAAGATATGTTTAAGTACATGTACCTGAAGTTTGATGATGATTGATTCATTTTTGAGAATTTTAGAGAAATTTCAAAACGTTGGAGGGGGTAGAAAACTCATAATTACCGCAATAGATTTCCTTTTCCCATCACGTTACTAAACTGAACAGGTCTTACTGATTGTCCGGATGACAACTGAGATTGCAGAGACATTGTATTAACTTACAGATAACAATCAGTGAACAGAAGCTGCAATGAAACCATCAATTCTGAGCTACGGAATCATTTCGGAGTTCTAGGACGTCTGCATGTATCATTTCAACTCACTGTCACCAAAACAGCACGAGAAATCCACGGATCCTGGAACCACTTTCTGAAGCTTAAATCTTCCTCTTAAAGATCGAGCACACGCCAGACAGACGTAACAAGCCTTTGCCTTTCCTTCCGTGGTCGGTAAATAGACCAGATATCCCTGAAATGAAGGTGGGAACATTTGATGGCAACAGTGATCATGCGGAATCCAGATCAATCTAATTGTATGGAGTACGTTCTCATATGCTGAATATTCTAATTCCTATTTCAAAAGATCAGCAAGAGTCGAAACTTCGTGTTATGGAAGAAATTTCAAACATTCAGAAATGGTCCGAGAATAATGATCCTCTTAATGCGACGAAATCAAAATTTGCAATCTTTGGAAAGAAGAATTTCACTTGTAACTATGTTTTTTCTAATTTATTGTTTAGTGTTGTCAAGAGCGCGAAAATACTCGGTGTCACATGGAACGAAGATATATCCTGGAGTTTACATTTTAAAGAGATTGAGCGCAAATGTTCACAGCGTCAGTTTTACTCAAGTCTCTAAAATATATTTTATGTCACGATGATTTGTGGAGAGTTTACTATAACATTATTGAAAGTTTGATGTTGTATTCTACTACCTTTTTGGAGTTGTGTCATCTGAAACGAAATCTATGCTTTCTCGTATTTTTAAACGTTGTAACAAAACAATTTACAAACCCGGATGTATATGTTCGACCACTGTTGATAATCTGTCTGTCAAAAGGTTCACAGTATTTGAGTCGTTGTATATGAATTCAGGAGATCCATGTCATCTTTTGAATATATTTAGACCGACGCAATCCGTCAGACGTGCTACGATTCCATTTTGTCGCCCAACTCGTAGACAAAATTCTTTTCCAATAGTTTTTTCCTACATCAAAGTGGTTATGTAAAACTCTGACATTGCTGTCTATTTTGATTTTCATTTTGACAAATACACTGTTTCTCTCTCTCTCACACACACACACATTATATATTTAGATCATATCTTGGTCCGGCAGTCGTCCAACAGTGAGAGTCAACTAGGTCCAAGACCCATCCTCTTGATCATTTCTTCCTGCTTGAGGGTGCATATGAGGACAGGACAAGGTACCAAACAATATTTCAACAAAATTGTGAATGTATTGTGAATATTGTAGGAATATGAACACTTCTATATCTATTGATTCCTATTAAATCCATCAACTTGGATAACTTACCATTTGGTCGATTTCATCAGGGATAATAGAGTAGGTGCAGACATTGACGGTGTTTGCAGCCAATACTTCTGCAAGGATAAATTGAAAAGGAATGATCAAATGATGCCTAATAGCGTCAAAAATAATCGACATAATGGAAATATATGGCAATATGACAATTCATTAATTCAGGTGTCATCGAATTCTTTAAACGGATGACGACAAGAACAAATTTGAGAAGGATCTCACTACAGAAGTATGCAAACCCACAATCCAGCAAATCAATAAACTCGTTTGTCGAACTTTCATTTTGGAGCAACAATTGCACTCCATTATGGCACTGAAATTTGGTTCCAGAATCTCAGGTGTTGTACGTAACTTTTTCAGTTGTGCCAATTGAAATTATCTGTTGAAAAACCATTATTCTAAATATTCTTTTAAATCTACTACCAAGAAGCTGTCTGAAACGGACAATCAGAATCGCCGAAATGAATAACCGAAAAAATCTATTCCTTAATTTTCGCGTTATTTTTTTGTTTATTTATCATGGTTTGTTGAACTAGTTGAGGTCGTGGGTGTTCCACTGCTGATTTGCCAAGGAAACTAGATAATTAGAAGCGGAACATAGAAAGCTGGACATGTTGACCAGCTACTAATTACAGAATTCAAGAATCAGATACCATCACTCATTTGAATATCCATGCTTGGCAAATGCTCGCATATAGGCCTTTCTAATCTAGTAACAAACTATGATTTTAGATGAAAAGTCTGTTGAAGAAACGCCGACATCCTGCTATCCACTCCCAGCTTGCTTTTTCTATAACGTAGCAAAGAGTGTCAAAGATATATCAGTTTACGGTTGGACTATGAACTGGAGGAGTGTTTTAATTCTCTCTCAAGTCAGCTCCTTTTCCATTTACTGATTGAGGTTGCAATTCAACATGTGATGGTTCTACTCACATGATTTCGTCTAGCTTTCTAAGTTCGCTAGATTGAGAATTTGTCAAGGTTATGACCAGATCATTTTGTTTGTTAGGATAGAAGCATATATCATACTGTGTATATTTGTGTGATCTACCGAAGTTAAAATGATTGAAATAAACCTCTCAACACTTGTAGTTCGTCAGAAACACGATGCAAGTGTCAAACTTCTGCGATTGTCGTTCAAAATATCATACACAGTGTAATGTACTGCTCTCATGTGTCCAATAAATACGTCAAAATGCATAAGATTAAAAAGAACGATAATGATGCCGCATCAAAATATGCAGCAAGTAATCTAAATAATCAATTAATTCGCATTGCAACAGAAAGCATAAATGCAATCCAATTAGCTAAGGATTAACCAACAATTAGTAGAGAGCAATTGATTGAGAATGCATCTTGCATGAATACGCTTACAGAATAGAGTAAGACGGCTTAAACTGTAAAAGATTTAGACGATGCCTAAATGAGAGTACATTGAAACCTGTCATCAAAACCTCAGAAGTATTCATGAAATTGTTCATACATGCAATATTTCTTGCTCTTTTCATAAAATATCATTTCTTCTTTTAACCCTTAAAATGCCGAGCTCAAAATACTCCTAATAATATCAAGGGAGGTCAAAATGGCCTGCTTGATTTGCTTTTAAGATAATGTGAATTTAACCAGGAACACAAAATTAGATTCATCTGCGCGCATCTTCGGTTTCCTAGAAAGGAAGAATTGCATCTAACCTTAATATCGAAATGGCACATCACACAATTAGACAACTTGCTCCTTCTCGAATGGATAATTCGTGTATCGCTTGCTATTGGAAGAGACAAACAATAAGCTGTCAGCAGAGACACCAGAGCCAGTGAGATATGCGTGCGTGCGTGCTGTGATATCACTTCGCACACACCAAAACACACATCGCTGTCTTGGCTAACATTCGATTCAGTGTATGCACTATGCAGTGAGGAATGCCGAGGAGAGGATGTGAAAACATCAAGTGAACTAATTTCCGTATACCTGCTACTTACGATCTGCTTGTACTTTGCTACTGCTTGTTCGATCTGAATTCTTCGAATCTGAAGGAATTTTGGCAATCGAAGCACTTTGCTGAAACTCACATTAATCCGCAAGCGACGCACGACTTTTTTCCTATCTCTGTAAGGTATAAGGAATTCTTTTTTGCCCACTGAATAGGTTCCTCAATGTGCCGTCCATTTCGTATTAATCACACTTCTAGCAAGCCGAAGCAGATAAACAAATTATTTAATTCTGTGATGCCTACAGTGCCTGCTCTGCATTCGATGGCAAATACCTCGTGCCTTTCTTGCGTGCTGTGATGTTTTACTAGCTTGCATTTTTCTCAGCTAAGATCTCTTGGCAGTTGGTACCGATGGTCCTTCACATGATCAGGGAACATCATCAATTACAAGATAGAGAGCGTTATCAGTTGCTGTTGCTGCCCACGAAAACCAGTCGCATTTTGTGGCGAGGATGAGAAAGAAAAATACGGCACTCCCTTTAGTAACGGTTTTAATAAAATCGAATAGTTAAAAGTATTTACACGGCAAACGTTTCCCGACGCAGTCGCTGCCTCAGTACACTAAAAAGAGGGCAAAAACAGCCAGTGCGAGTGGTTTATATATCAGGGTGATAATGCCGTAGACAGAGTATATCTCAGCCAACCAGCTCGTCTTTGAGGTTCAACTGTGGTCTCCTATCTCTGATGTAGCGAGCTTCATCCAGACGATTTTCAAGAGGTGAACTATGCTTGGCAATGATATTGATTGTGAAATCGAAAATGTCAAGGTTACTGCCGTGGTGATTTCTCAAATGTTCGGAGAGTGCAATAGCATTGCTCTGCAAGCGTAAACTAAACTTCGCACCACTAAACTACCATCACATTTTCAAGCGATGGGCTAAGTAAGCCCTGTACATGATCTCTGCAAAAATCCTTTGTCAAGGCACCAAGTATGGGTATCTGCTTCAAACTCTTCTTGTTCATCACTTCACAATCAGGAAAATGCTTAATAATGCAAGTCTTCACAGGTCCTTCAAGAACATGCTAGTCCTGTTAAAACATTCCTATCCGATTGATTACAAAAAAACAAGTTTGTGAAGTGCATGTCATCGAGAAACGGTGTTGTCGTCAAGCTCGATTATCTATAATTTGTTCAATTATACACTACAATGCTTTTCATAACACACTTCTCGGTGAACTGACAGCATGAAGAGGTTAAATTACCTGCTCCCACTTTTACAATTATATGCCAAGTTGCAATGAAGATTATTTTAAGTTGTGTTTAATTCACCAACTGAGAAAGTCAGGAAGCATCAAGCCTTTAGCTAGCTTAACATTGTGGCAGCTGCAAAATCACAAGCTCGGCCGCTTTGACCACCCCAGGCATTTTAAGGGTCAAGAAACCAAACGACAATTTAAACTATAAAAACAAAAAATTAAAAACAAGGCTGTAAAACAAGTTGATTATTGAATAACTTGATAGAACTGTCAACATGAATTTGTATGACACCATGTGTCACACAAACAGGTTAATATTTACCACCTAGTGTACCATCTCCGTTTAGGATAAGTGTTCTGAATGATCTGTCAAAGTCAGTTGAACAGAATTAAAGATGATTTGTCAATGCAACAAAAGCTGAACAGTCGAAAATCAAGTTTTACTGTACATCTGTGTCAATCTGAGTGTACATGCACACGTGAATAATTCAAGGATTCTGCAGCAAAACATTCAGTTTTTGGTATTATTCAATATATCATGCTGCAAAAATGGAATTGATATAGGTGATATATATACAGGTGACATGTTCATCCATTACAAAAATATTTTATGAGTGTAACTTATGGTTAGGGAAAATTTCAACCTATTCCGACGCTGTGGGTTGGCCTGTGTCAGAACATTTGAAACTAAAATCCGATTCAAATCCATATTGAGTCTGTTCGCTATCATTCTGCTGTCATTGGAAGAATCGCATGATCAATCTTCCATCAGTTTGTTTCACTCTAGGTGTGATTTGGAGGTGCATTTGTAAACAGGGGAGGGACATTAAAGTGCCAAACATAGAATTGGAGAATTGACATTCAGCATTCCGCTTTATCGCAGGTTGGTGGAGATGGGAGTGGACTGACGGTCAGCAATTACCAGATGCCAAGTTTTCATATACCGCTCGCACCCTCGCTACTTTTCGCCCAAACGTGCATGAGAACAACTTGGCCTTAATGTTTCCCTATCTCATTTAAGGCTCCGGAAATATCATGGTTAAAAGGTGTGCATTGCATGCTCCATAGTTCCAAAGCCGTTAGTTCAATCTACCCACGAATGGTGATGCTTCAAAAAGCATCACCATGTGTCGACTTTACTTTACATAGATTTGATGCCAAAGGCCATTGTACTTGCAATGAAGGTAATATGTTTTATGCGAGCAGACCGTCTCTAAATTTGTCCGTTGAGATGATTACAACATCAATTCCAGCGTACACTTCAGTTGGTATGGAGAATAATGACAGAGAGAAAGGTTGGCTTGCTACTACTCGCAAGTTTGACCGATACGAGCGCTGTGATCTTTTAATCCGGATGCCCTTCCTGACGACTTCCAATGACACTCTCGGGGCTCGATCTCTGGACCAGAAGATCGCTAGGCCAAGCACTGAACCACTGTGCCACGGAGACCACACAGTTAAACAGAATTGACCCGTGTTACAGCAGAAGCGATACCATTGCCTTCTATGACAAAACATGAACTTATCATTATCTCCAGTTGATGTCAAAATATTCTTTTGAGATTTTTTACCTCAGTTCCCAGCGTTTCTACACATTAGCCGGAGTCGGTGAAGAATCTCGAAAACATCGAAGAACTCACTAACGTTAAAGACCCTCAATCACGGACTTGTGAACGTAAAGAATAGAAATAACTTGTCTCCGCTTCAAAATTGAGACACAGTGCTTAAATGAATACATTAATTGCATTATTAGACACCGTCTTATATATTCTAGTGTTTATAACGTTTTTATCATGGTGATTTCAAAGCAAGTCTAAAACAGTCAAATTTCCTGATTATCAAAATCTGGCTTTCTGCAACAATTGCTGATCTCTGCTCTATTCTGATGGTCAGTAAAAATCGATACTCACCCTTATCGAGTGCCGAGGAATGAAAAGCATGAATAATGCCATTGATAGGATTGAAACAAAATTGTTGATTCGCTCTCCCAAACTGTACATTCTTCACAGGCTGGAGAGTAATTTGACAACCAGGATAAGACAATTCCATTTGACTGGCTGAGGCTGGAGCCTTCGGCATATTCACAGTAAGCACCTGATTGGATCGATATTTTGAGTAAATGAACCTGCAACCGGAAGCACTATTCTTAAAGGACGACAAGGCTACAAGAGGGAACAGTGATCTCGTGGTCGAGTGGATAATGACATGAACTAACAATCGGGAGGTGACGGGTTCAAATCTGATCATGATCATAGGGAAGGATTTGAGCAACACTTCGCATTTAGTTACAAAACCAAGGAGCTAATCATTCTGCTGCTTCTTCCAGCCCCGAAACCCGATTGTGGAGAACTCAACCGGAGTGAAAGAATCTGTACAAAATTTCACAATAGAAACTGCGTACAATGCTGCTATCTGATGCAATCTTCGTTATATCCCCGTTTCCTGTCTTCTTCTAATTTCACAACGGTAAGCTGGGTTGTCGTTTGGAAATAAATAATTATCAACTGCACTAAGTGCGCTTAATAAATTGATACTTGATAATTAAAATATTCTAAAATCATTTTTTGATGCTTCAGTTTGACGTTATCAACGGTAAAAGCAAATAACTAAGGACTTCAAGAATATACAACACACTGCTTACAAACTACTTCCTTAAGTAGGCTACTTACATCCAGTACAGAGAGAACAAATTAGGCCATCCGGAGGCCTCGAAACTGCAGTGCACAGTGTACACCGGAAAACAGCCCTAGCGATGCGATGCGTCGTTTACCAGTTGGAAGGTGATTTCAGTTGTTTCGATAAATGTTGTGAATAATTGGCTTTCTTGTGAATATAAAGGTACTATGTCGATATAGGGGACACTGAGTATTTTCGCATATTGTATAAGTGTAATTTCCTTGTCTTAAGGCATCAGCTACTGCTTAGTACAAATCTTCCCTGATTGGCTTGCCGGAATAAGGATCGCAATGAATAACTCATCAATGTACTCATCATGGTTTGAAAAGTGTCAGCAATACTAGTAAAGTTGTAAACGCAATTTGGAAATATGCAATTGTATTGGTGCATTTTTAGGAACCTTCAATACACACGTGATATCATCCTATACTACGATAGGAGAGAGAGCTCATAAAACTTTATAGAGCATGCTAAGGATATGTCTCATTGTGAGTAGCAATTTGTGATTTAGGCCTACTTATACTTGTGCATGTTTGCGTACTTTATTTTTTCTACTTTTATTCAATTGTGCAAAATTCAATGCTATTATGTTGTTGTTAATTCAAAGAAGAGTTGACTTTGATTTGAACTGCAACCAAAGTGCTAGAAGTTTCATTCAAAAGGAGCTATAAATTCATTGCTGTAAAGCAGTAACTTTACAAGTCAGAAGCACAACTGCTTCAAGTCAGAATGATTAATAACTGTAACTCTTTTAAAAACATGGAAAAGTAGGAAGTCAAAAAAGTAACAGCAAAAACGCACCAATTACGTCACCACAAGATGTCAAGATGTGACAAAGTGGGGCTTCTCACAATGCAGTTTATGATCCTTTGATAGAGATATTGCTGTTTATACTATCTCAAAGTCCCGGTACATCCGGGGGGGAACTAAGTTGGGGATTGAGCCACTAATGAAAAGGTTAGAATTCACAGAATTAGATAGGTCGTCTGTTCTTCTGTTTGACTAGAAAGGAAGCATTGGAACACGTAATGCCTATGAAATGGCACAATCTGCTGACCATAGCAATCGAACAATGAGCAGCCAGTTCAACATTAAACACTCTAAATTGTGCGAAGTTTCAGTGACTGTTATCAACCGGATCACACAGCAAAGAGACACAGTCGATGTTTAAGTTCTACAGAGAAGTTTGTGAACGTTTTTTCTTGCGCCTGCTAAGTTTTTAATAATGATCGGAAGGACCAACATCATCGAGAAAACTTTGGCGCAATGATCTGAATTCTTCGCATCTGAAGGAATCGTGGCGATCGCAGCATTTGGAAGGAATTCATGGCAATCTGCAAGCGACCCACGACTATTTTTCCTATCTCTGTAAGGTATTAAAAATTTCCTATTGCCCACTTAGCAAGTTCCTGCATTTTTGAATCAGTTTGCACTTCTAGCAAAGTGATACGCTTACACAATCTAATTCTGTGGCTGAAACCTACTGACAGGCGCAAGCTCGACCTCTATGTGCATAGAAATTTATAACAATAAAACCTCTAGAATGGAAGTAAAGCTTCTTTCAATACTCAATATTGGCACAAAAATCGCACACATTTCCACTTAGATACACCTGTCAACGTCTGTTTCGTTGGGCTAGAATCATTGTCATTCATTTGTCATTCATGCCCCAACTTAGTTCTCCCGGATGTCAATTCAATTCAATATAATTTTTGCGACACTTAGCCGCTGACAGGATGTGCGCAACCTTGAGTCAATTTCCCATTTTAGTAAGATAAGCAATCTATGTCTACGTCTCTGAGTGACCTCAACAAACATGATTTAGGGTCATCAAATTAATTTCTTCTAGAACGTGTCAGTCATGATGCGGAAGTAGTAGTGGACAAATAGAATGAGAAGTTCTCACCCGTTGGATTTGATAATCCACCTTTGATTGACATTGTCGGGTTTCCGCTTCTGTAGTTGCACATCAATGACGCGACATTCTGTGTTTGCTGCTGTGAGAACCAGATTCGGCTCTGCCAAGGGATAAATGAAGTTGTCTTCATATCCGAACCGCTGCAGATGGCGAGGATTGAACCGCGGGGACATGGACTTCTTGTACGATCTGTATAGAAACAGTTGAATTAAAACACGTGCTTAAAAATAGAGAATAATGAGGTAATTCAACATGGAAATGTTATCTGGTCATCATACCAAACTTCCTTTAACACTTCTTCAACTTACTGACCAGACATCTTGTAGGTGCTATGCCAACATTATCGCAAGTGAGTCAATTGTTGAAGTATCGAATATGTAAAAATCATTGTTACTTAGAATTTCCAGACTTTCAACCATATAAAATGTATAACGCCAGTTTATACTCTGAAATACATTTACGCTACTTCTTCTATCTGTCCAACTTTTGTGTATCACATTGTCCTTCTTGTGCGCTGAGTGCGTCTGCTTTCAAAGTCTCCGTCTTTCCGCCAGATGTGCCTCCCATACAAATAAAGATGCTATAATACATAAATCTTTTCAAAAATAATTTCAAAACAGTCAAATATTGATTTCATGTCAGTTAAATAACTACAAAAGAATTTAAAATATATATATACTGTAATATTATTAAAAATTAGTCTTATACTAATGCTGATACTAATTTTGTACAGATATGCAGATACTGAACTTGCGTATTACAAGTAATATTTCCGTTGATATCAGGGTTGTAAGAGGCCGGCGTGAGGCGTGATTAAAACGGGATGGAACTAAGCCGATTTCCTTATTTCAATGTAGCATACGGCAGACTTGTCGGTACTCCGGATAAGCAAGGGCTCCCGAAAAAGCGCAAGGACGCTGATTTTCATCAATTTCTTTCCAAATTGATTCTCTATTAGACAATAAGACAAATGGTCGTGTTTTTATAATATATTTTGTACACGTATGAAAAAGATTGAGCAGCAATACGCGTAAAAACTCATTCAAGATATAAATTTGCAATAGATAGGCTAGCAAAGACGTGATTCTTGTAAAATTCATTTATGCTAGAGTATGCGATTCCGGGAACTCTGTTTGAGATCGAGAACGGCTTCATCAGCATCAACGTGCCCTCACTACCGTCAAGCCAACTATGAAAACTTCGCAACACTCAGTACGAAGGACCAAGCTCAAACTACGATCAGAATCCTCGAGCAGAAACAGCCGTGAATTCAGTAATGAGCTGCCTGTCTACCCAAATTGAGCAAGCTTGATTTTGTGACACCCCACACTGCCGGTGTGTCATTCTTGTATGACACTATGCATGGATCCTTTGTCCGGGGAACAGATACAATCAATCACAGATAAAACCTCAAATGACATAAACCACATCAAATATTGCCCTTGCTTACATGCATGGCTTACAAAACGTAACTCACAGCATCCGGTAGGACTAGGTGAACTAAGGTTTATTCACTTAAAACGGAGTTTTAGGGACATTCATGAAGGTAGACAGATGTAAATAACCGAAACCGTTTCATTCTTCTGATTGCTTCGGCCGGTTCCGATTCGGTTTTCAGCTAACCGCCGGGCACTATCAATCAGCATGTAAAATCAAAATCAAATCCGTGATTAAAAAACCAGCCAATGGAGTCACGTGAGTTAGCATGATTTTGACGCATCGAACTTTTGTCCATCACTCAAAGTTTGAAGCCCAAATTCAAGGCTTTTCAGGTCCCGAACAATCAACAATTGGCCAAATTAACAATTAATGTCTCAAGTACGATTGACGGTCCGAACTTTCTGACGATTTCCGCCCAAACATTCGTCAGACATGAATTGTAGTATGTCCTCATACCTTTGCCAGATGAACTTTCCGTGGTGCGTTTCAATGAATTGTAGAAATGTCTCAGTCAAATTCTCTATTCTGTCAGCGATCTCTGCAGCGAATTAAAATTTGATTGACAAATAGTATCCATCAGTTCATTAAAACCGTGAGAGGATACGGAAGATTGAATAATTCATCTCCTCCGTAAGGTTGTGCATCTGCTTTCTATTCTTGAATTGGACACGTGAGACGGTGAATGATAAATGTCGGTGCCTAGAAGGAGTCTGGAGGATACAACTGAGTACTGAAGCAGATTTAAATCTAAAATTAGTTTCATGAGATCAGGATAGCCAAAATGTTCCTGTTATTGGCAACTCATGTTTTTCCTTCATACATAACAGTCGAAAACCTTTGACTCTCACAGACTTCAGAGATGAAAGCCATCAATATATTCATAGTTTAACACCAAAAATAGTCTGTTGACAAAGCTTTCACAGCCGTCACTGATGAGACTGAGATCTCCACATTTTCGTTGTGGCTTTAAAAGTGTAGCAATTATGGCTCCGGGTAGGCCTGTTTCGACAGGGATGGATAAATTAAAAATAATGAACGACTGCAAGGGTTCCCGTACAGAAATAAGTCCGTATGAATCATAGTATGAAAAGGTATGAAAAATAGTATGACAACGCATACGTATGTAATAACATACTATGAAACATAGTATGCACAAGTATGAATGATGCATACGTATGTAATAACATACTATGAAACATAGTATGCACAAGTATGAATGATGCATACGTATGTAATAACATACTATGAAACATAGTATGCACAAGTATGAATGATGCATACGTATGTAATAACATACTATGAAACATAGTATGCACAAGTATGAATGATGCATACGTGTGTATAAACATACTATGAAACATAGTATGCACAAGTATGAATGATGCATACGTATGTAATAACATACTATGAAACATAACTATGAAACATACTAGTATGAAACATACTATGTACAGAATTAGTGGGTGATATCAAATATAACTTTCGTTGAATATACGCATTTCATAATGTTGTTGTTCAACTTCCTGATGAACGACGCACCCATTTTGTATCTCATGTCATTGGAAATAAATATTTTTCATTTAATTATCTTTGTCTAGTATTATATAACTATTTTGCTAACATATAATGACATTATTTGCCGATGACGAATTCGTCAATAGTTCTGATGCTTGTGATAATGAAATTCTCTCATATATATATATATATATTTCGGAAATAGCCCAAAATTATTGAAATTCAAAACAAGATGGCACCTCAAAGAAACAAATACTGGCATTTACATCCCTAATTCTGCTTATGCTCCCAAACGTTATCGCTTGGCTGCTATGAATTCACTCTTTTATCGTGCCTTGAAATTGAATTCCAATCCTAATAATTATCAAAACTCCGTTTCTGCTATTCAAGCCCTTTTTCAAAAAAACGGATTTTCTGAAAGAACTATTTTGCGCATGCGAGAAAAAGTTGAGGTAAGACACAAAGCCAACGTTGCTCGACCAAACGCTCATGACGACTTTAAATTTATAACATGGAGCTTCCCCTACATTTCGGAGAGTGAACAAAATCTTCTTTCTCGTGTCAAAGACATCAATAAGCTTTTACCGCCTGACATGAAAGTTCGCCCCGTTTTTAAAACCTTGAAAACTAGCAATTTTTTCTCTAATAAGGATAAAGTTGTGCCCGAATTAAAGTCTAATGTTGTGTACAAATACACATGTGATCACTGTGAAAAGTGTTACGTGGGCAGCTCTATCCGCCATTTTGCTACCAGAATCAACGAACATTTGAAAGCGTATCCAACACCAACCGAAATAAGCATGCATGTACATCCACCAAAGAAAGAAAATTTCGATATCATTGCCTGTACTGAATACCCTAGATTTCTGGAATCAATTATAATAAAGAAGTCTGACTTTAGCACTCTCATGAATGAAAGGGCAAGCTCCATTAATACGCTGTTAGATTTGTAATTCATGGCTCTATTGTGTATTTTATTGCGTAGCTACTTCCAATGCAAGTGACCTTCAGAATTGACTTCATTTTGTGACTTCAGTGATTTTATCTCGGTGACCTAATGACTTGTAATTTTGTATTTAAAGATTGTTTTAACTTTGTTTGCTTGATTTCACCTGAGGATGGCAAATGATTTGCTGAAACATGTTGTGCGCTCCTAACAATCTTGTTTTGAATTTCAATATATATATATATATATATATATATATATATATATGTATATATTGTTCATGCT
The DNA here is from genome assembly GCA_907163375.1 of Prostheceraeus crozeri. Classification (NCBI taxonomy): domain Eukaryota; kingdom Metazoa; phylum Platyhelminthes; order Polycladida; family Euryleptidae; genus Prostheceraeus; species Prostheceraeus crozeri. The sequence goes on from CAJQUW010009950.1 coordinate 23,520, forward strand.
TTTCAGATACTTCATGCAAAAAGTCGTTGCTGTAAGCTAAAATTTATCATAAATTTTGTTTATATAACATGATGATATCACAGGAATTTGATTAACGATGACCATATAAGAGCAGGTATTATTCCTGTTTAAACAAAGTAATGACGTGTCTTGTAGCTTTCTTTTGATCAAGGAATTAGTAATTCAACGAGTTTACTTTAAAAAGTCCCATATATATTGTGGCTCTCTACAGCGTCAGTAAAAATTTGAAAGTCCATTTTTGAGTAATCTAAAAGTTAAATATGAAAGTGTTACTAATATAATTTCCTTGAGTTGCCATTGATTAAGCGCTATTTTGAGCACCAACACATTTTAGATAAGTAATTCTATCAAACATAATTCATGAAAGTAAAAAACTACCCGTAATTCAATTAGTTTCGAAAAATAGTGTTGATATTTATTTTGATTATTTATCTTTCCTATTATTGCTTGAGAAATTGCCACCTTATCATAAACGTGTATAATTCTCTGCGTTGCCATGGCTGCGCGGATGAGGGGTTTGAGCTGCGCGTGCGCGGAACCTGCGCGGATGGACCTTATCCTCAGAAAAATGTTCTTTTGTTTGGGGTAGTAAATTAAGAAGAGATATGTTTTTTAAGTCCCGGTATTACTTGTAAAATACTTGTAAACCATTAAACATTTTTTTCCACCAGAACTATTACTTTGACTTTATTTAACATGATTCAACTTATAGACTATCGATGAATATGTAGGTACGCCTATAGCTGAAAGTGACTTTAATTTGATTTCCGAATTTTCTAACTAGTGTTTGTGAGTTGTATCGATTGGGATGTGTTTGTTAAGGTTGAAAAACGTGTTTTCATTTACTTGTGATAATAATAAAAACAACTTAGTTTAAGTTCACAACATAATTAGCGCGGTCTGTTATCGATGTGTTTGAGCTAGAATGGTCATTCGTATCAATGAACTCAATAGAAACAAATAGGTCGATGTGGCTCACACCTAAATTGGCTCACATGCACTGAAGTCAGGTTATGTGACTGTTATGACGTTTTATATCAGTTCCTATGCTTTAATCATCTCATAGAGTATCACAATAGTAGTAAGGAAGTGACAAACACCAGATAGCGCAAGATGGCCGCCATCGCTGACTCCCCCCCCTCCCCCTCCCCTCCCCTCCCCCTCCCTCTGGAACGGCAGAGTGTCGTGGTCGGCCGCCGTGGTGCTTTGGGTCTGAGTGTCGTGGTGGACTTGGGCGACCGCCAGGATTAGTCTTGAGGCTATAGTGTGTGATGTTTTTCGTGCTGAATGTTGGGTTGTAAAATGGGTTGTTTCGAGTGGAAGGAGTGGTCGGATGAGAAAACGGAGGTCGGATTCGTGTTCAGCGTGAAATTCTGCATCGGTAGGGTGAGTTTCAAGGCAATCGGTGAGAAAAAATTTTCAACATTTTTCGAAAAACGACAGAGTTAGAATTTGGGACCTTTTGGTGTGTAGCGCCCAAACGAAGCATCGGATGAGAAAACGGAGGCCAGATTCGGAATCTACGTGAAATTTTGGGTTAGGAAGGATGTTTCCAGCGAAATCGGAGAGAAAAAATTTTCACTGACGTCCCCCCCCCCTCTGGACAGCTTGCTTCGATTTTGGCTTCCAGTGGATGGATTTTGTCGTGCGATAGCTCGTTTGAAAGCTAAGAGTGAGACAAATTCAGTGAAAGAATCGGCTTGTTCCTATCTGTCTTCGTTTAGATGTGAGACGCCATTTAAGATTTTGGGACATTGGCGAAAAACGACAGAGTTAGAATTTGGGACGTTTTGGGCTCTAGCTTCAAAACGAAGCATCGGATTGGAAAACGGATTTCAGATTTGGAATCAGCGTGAAATTCTCTATCTGTATGGTGAGTTTCAAGTCAATCGGAGAGAAAAAATTTTCAACATTTTTCGAAAAAACGACAGAGTTAGAATTTGGGACCTTTTGGTGTGTAGCGTCCAAACGAAGCATCGGATGAGAAAACGGAGGCCAGATTCGGAATCTACGTGAAATTTTGGGTTAGGAAGGATGTTTCCAGCGAAATCGGAGAGAAAAAATTTTCACTGACGTCCCCCCCCCTCTGGACAGCTTGCTTCGATTTTGGCTTCCAGTGGATGGATTTTGTCGTGCGATAGCTCGTTTGAAAGCTAAGAGTGAGACAAATTCAGTGAAAGAATCGGCTTGTTCCTATCTGTCTTCGTTCAAAAGTTAGAGCGGTTACAAGATTTTAGGTCGGAGCTCGCTTACCTGAAAAAATCCTAAGTGTCAGAGTGACTTTGTATGGGTAAAATTTTCAAAATTTTCCAAAGTGTGGAATTTCGACCTGGGACCGTCACCAAAACATTTTTCATCAAATTTTGAAATTTCGCTGACGTCCCCCCCCCTCTGGACAGCTTGCTTCGATTTTGGCTTCCAGTGGACGGATTTTGTCGTGCGATAGCTCGTTTGAAAGCTAAGAGTGAGACAAATTCACTGAAAGAATCGGCTTGTTCCTATCTGTCTTCGTTTAGATGTGAGACGCCATTTAAGATTTTGGGACATTGGTGAAAAACGACAGAGTTAGAATTTGGGACGTTTTGGGCTGTAGCTTCAAAACGAAGGCTCGGATGGGAAAACGGATTTCAGATTTGGAATCAGCGTCAAATTCTTTATCTGTATGGTGAGTTTCATGTCAGTCGGAGAGTTTCAAGTCAATCGGCGAGAAAAATTTTCAACATTTTTCGAAAAAACGACAGAGTTAGAATTTTTGCGATGGCTGCCTACTGTAGAGCCAAAACGAAGCATCGGATGGGAAAACGGAGGCCAGATTCGGATTCAGCGTCAAATTCTACATGGAAATGGTGTATTTCCAGCTCAATCGGAGCACTAGAACCGGAGATAGACGGGATTTTTAGTGTTTGGATGATGGGTATTACGTCATCAGCTGATCGCCACACACTATATAAGCTGGGAACCGACGGAGACTTGTCATTTAGAGGAGAACGATTGTCAGAGGTAGGTCGTCTCTCTGAGCTCCGATGATAGCTTCGGACATTCCAAATTCCAAGTTTCTGTAAGAAACCGACTTAGAAAATTTCATTGCTGATATCAGCTAAGCCGTCAGACTTAGAGGTTCGCCAGGAGATGGCCTTCGTCTCCAGGCCATAAAAGACTCCAAAACTTTAAAGGCTCGTAACTTTGCTTCTACAAGTCCGTTTGACTTGATTCAAAAAAGGTTCGGTCGCTATTGACCTGCCCTAAGTGATGGACTACTTATAAAATTTTATAAGTAGTGCTAAAAAGTTGAAAATTTTAAATTCACTAGTTTTGGAGGTTTTCTGGGGTTTTCGACCCTGCTGAAGTCAATGAAAGCATTTTTAATGATGTCTGAGCCAGTCTTCTCATGGTATAAGCGGCTTTTCACTGAAAGCGAGCAAGACATGGAGAGTTTTGCTGTAATATTCCACTGACAGGGTGTTCCTTCGGGACGGCGGACGATGCCGTAGTGATAAGTGTGGCAAGGGAATGTGTCATATTTGAGACCGTAACCGCTGGGGCAACTCATGTTGGGCATTTGACACAGCTCTCAACGTAGCACTTTGAACGCCAATCGGTTGAGTCTTAGCTATCTTGTCATGGGTGGCCTCTAAACATCTCCATTGCAAAACGCTGGTGAATCAAGCACTCTACGGCTTGCTATCAAGCTGATCAAAGCAATAACTTGGGATGTTTCCTCAAGGTTTTCAAGTATGCTAAGTTCAAATCTGATATCATGTTTCAAATTTAACTAAGTCTAAGGCAGCTTTGAGGGGTTAGATCCCAGCTACTGTTCACTACCTTTGACTCGGCGTTGCTGTTACCACTTCGGGGCAGTGACAATGATGTCTTCAGCTGTAAATAGCGGGTATCGGGGAAGATCTCTCACTTCCCTAGTGATCAGTACAAGGCCTTCGGGCTGTCGACGGGATCGAGTGCCACTCACTACACTCAAATCTATCATTCCTCACTAAGTGTAAAAATCATTGTTTTCCGTTTTTCGCTTCAGAAATGCCGAAATACAATAATATGAAGACCAGTTTCAAACTGTGTCAATGCCGGAAGGTATTCCGAGCTGACGCCTTCAAAAAGCACGCTTGTACTAACAAGAAACAGATAGGGGTCGCTCGCTACTATTGCGGAGTCCACAAAGTCAGTCGCTTAAGTGAGCGGCTGGAGGATTGGCACTCACAACACAGCGAGTGTCAAACAGGCGAAGTAGGCGAAGAAGAACGGAGTTCACTCTTCGCCACTGAGCTCCGTTCTTTGGAGCTACAATCTACCAACCAGCAAGAACGGAGTTCACTCTTCACCACTGAGGCCACTGAGCTACAATCCGCCATTGAAGCGATTGCCGCTGTATCCTCGCTTAGTAGCGAGAGTTCGCTGACCAGCAGCGATAGTGAGGAGGAGGAGGGAGAGCTACAGTCGCAACTTATCAAGGACGTCGACCTCGATCGCGAGACCCCTACAGCCGTAACTGTGAGTGGAATTGCAACACAATGTCGCAATTTTGTCAAGCGCCCGCCGGTGATCGCCGAACGGGATAGATTAAAGAAAGAGGCGGAGAAGTTGAAGGAGGAGGCCTTCTCATACAAGGCAAAGTATGAGGACCTAAAGAACGTGGCCGGAGAGATGAAGAAGGTGAAGGAGAGATTAAGCGAGCGGGATGGCGAGTTGGAGCAGGAGAGGCTCAAGACTCTCGAGGGGAAAGCCAGAGAAGAGGCTTTGCTAGCAGAGAGGGAAAGTAGGGAGAAGGAGATACGAAGGTTGAAGGAGGAAGTGGAGAGACTCCGTGTGCAGATGGCTAAGGTTGTCGAGACGAACCACGAGCTGCACCGTTCGGCGCAGCTGGTGGATCGCGATCGAAGGGTGCGTTCCAGTCGTCTGCACATCCCTATTAGAAAGGGGAGAGTAGCAGAAACTCCTCTCTTGTACGAGCGTGGAAGAGGGGAGAAATGCTACTCTCGGGTGAAGAAAGGGGTGGAGTGTCTACACTTCACCTTCGATCATCGTGATCCGATCTCGAATTTCCTTTATGAGGAAGCGTCCGAGAAGATCTGTAAGTAAAAATGACTAAATTGATATGTAAGATGATAACTCACTACTTCTTTCTTTACAGACATCCAAGAGAAGCGACCACCCGCCCCGTTGCCGGAGCCGCAGTCGAAACAACAAGCCTGAGTCCCTACCACACACCCCGAGAACGAACCATCGGCTCTCTTAAGGGCCACCATGGGGCAAGACATGATAGAACCTCCTCGCGGTTTGCCCTGGGCAGTCTTCGGACTGGCGAATACTATCATTAAGTTGAATCTGCTATCAGTCAACTTGAACGTCGCAAATGAAGTTCGGTGTAATACTTCCTTTCGACGGGCGTTCCTGTAAAGGGCGGCGGTGAAACCCGTAGCTATGTATACCGCAAGGGACATTCGGCAATGGTCAATCTTGTTAAACCTCTCTGCGTCATGTTTGCAAGTGATTGCCTCTGTCTCAACGTAGTATGCATTCGCGCCAGGGCGACATTTAGCCAACTGTCGAAGGTTGCCTAAAACTTTCCATTGCATACGTTATGAGAACCATGAGTTCTACCTGTCTCTATCAATGAGATGAATTGATGAATGGAATGAAATGGGAGGACACTCACGCGCCACACGCAACATAACACACTTCTCTCTTTCGTAGTCTAACAAGCTCTTTACACATGGATCGCAGTCGATTGCTATCCCTGTATCAGAAGTGTAAGCTATCTTAATTTTATCTAACACTATTTCATCTACCATCATCACCCATATGAAATGTTATAAGATTTGCAAGTTAGACTAAGCGTTCTACTATTTGTAAATGAAAGATATAGTTTCACCAGTTTACAAGTTAAAAATAAAGTTTCAATAGTGTGTACGTTAGAAATAAAGTTTTAGCTGTTTGTATATCAAAAACAAAGTTTCAAGAGTTTACAAGTTAAAAAATAAAGTTTCAATGGTGTATACGTTAGAAATAAAGTTTTAGCTGTTTGTATATCAAAATAAAGTTTCAAGAGTTTACAAGTTAAAAATAAAGTTTCAATGGTGTATACGTTAGAAATAAAGTTTTAGCTGTTTGTATATCAAAATAAAGTTTCAAGAGTTTACAAGTTAGAAATAACGTTTCAATAGTGTATGCGTTAGAAATAAAGTTTTAGCTGTTTGTATATCAAAATAAAGTTTCAAGAGTTTACAAGTTAGAAATAAAGATTCAATAGTGTGTATGTTAGAAATAAAAGTATAACTGTTTGTAAAAATAAGATCGCAAGATTTACTAGTTTACAAGTTAGACTAAGTGTAAATTAAAATAAAATTATAACTGTTCACGAGTTAAAGCGTTGATGCAACGATGAACAATTAATAAGCTGAAAAGTTTTAGATTCACTTTAACATTACCATATGTTTACAGATAGAAATGTATCACAGCAAAGCTACTTCATGAGTTAGTTTGCCAGGAGTGTATCATCTCAAACTTTTACTCCGTCGTTGAAATTTCATGACGACTTTTTGCTAGACGAAAGTTAACACCAGAGGAGCGTAGGGGTGGGTGGCATAAAATGCGCCTACAGCACTGAGAGAGTTGGAGTGCATGAGCTATGTACATTCTTTTGACGACGAGAGGAGCGATTTAGCCGATGGCGCAGGTAGTTTCCCAGAGCATGGAGGACATTGTTTAGGTGACTCTAAGGACGTATGTCGAGCTGCCTTCAGTGATAGGCTTCCAACTCATGATGAATGATGATATGCTTACGACCTACATTCAACCATTGGTGTATGCCCACACCCTCCCCCACAACGAGCTTGTCTGCCACATTGTATTCATGAGTGTGGCTCAAAGTAGGAAATTGATTGATGAGACTTTGCTGAAATATCCAAGGCGCGTATTCAAGCATGGTCGCCTACTGTTGGAGTATTATTATCAATGGCGCGACGACACACATTTGCCCACCCGTGTTTTACCACACCTATCAACGGAAGAATACAATAGAGCTTTAGTCGAGACGGTGAAAGGAGACGATGAGCGCTAGCGGGTGAATGAAGCATCGGTGAGAGTGGGAATCAACTTGATGCTATTCTCCAATGAGGATTGTTGTCTAATGAGAATCAAGCATTCCTTTATAAATAGAGAGCCTTCCACAGTGAGAATCATTCCATCGTTGAATCGTACAAGTGGCGGACGCACATTCTCTCTCTCTACATCCCTGTTATATTATCCAACTAAAATGGTAAGTCGCTACTTTCCTCCCTCTCCTCCCTTGAACGTAAACTTAATACAATCTTTTTTATTTTCAGGCATCTTCTACATCTGCTGCACTAGTAGGACAAAATGGTGGCCAGACGTTACAAGGTTCGCTACAATCAGATCATCTACAGCTGAGACCAGTGGAAGAAACAACAAAGGTACATAATCCTACACCGCTACAGCGTAAATTTAAACAAGTCTTGCGTCATGAGGATCACAGCGTAGTACTGCGAACGGGAATGCTCCCTTCCACTGATGTGAAGATATTGAGCAATCAGTATGGGGATTACATACTCATCCCCGTGAGTCCGTACATTCGCCACCAACTTGACATTATTGAAGAGTACATAACATTAAATATGGACATTCCTACTCCTCTTGCTCAAGAGTGGAAGGCGAGAGATGAAAAGGATACTCCCTATAGAAGGATTTGGGATGGCAATCAAATTTGCCTACCATTATCACATTGGTGTAGTTATTATAAAAAGGATGGAGATCAATCAATACCCATCAGATGTGATGAGCTCGGAGAAGGTACTTGGGATATCATTTTCAAAGTGAATGGACTATATTATGGTCAGCACAAGGATAACAAAATAGCCTCTCTCTCGATATACACTGAATCCATCCTATATATTCCAAAACCACCCAGCGTAGATGACATTATTGACGAAATCCTTAACGGGGATGGTACGAAGCGCAAGTCGGGCAAGAATGCTACTTCCAAACGCAAGTCAAGGAAAGAGAATTGCTAATCCTTTCCTAACTCTACCCTATGACAATTCGCTTATGTGCTTTGAGTGTCGTGGACGTGGTCTTATTAGATACATTTTACTTCTTCGTTACCATCATATCATTTGTGTATTTTGTCGTGAAAAGCATCGATGTAATTCCTCATTTTGTGATATGTTATAGAACGTTTCCTTAGATGTGCAATTTACGTTTTAGGCTTCTATCATCATTTTTATGGATTGTGAAGGTGAACCTGTGCAGGAGCTCAGTGCTATTGCTATGAACAATTGGACATATCAGATTGTTAGTGTCTATCATCAACATGCCAACTGTGATCCCAATGTTGATCAATGGGCGAGAAAACACATTCATGGACTTAATCTGAAATATTTGCAAGACTATGGCTTTTCTTGTGAGACTGCTCTTCTTATTGACTTTAAACGATGGTTAGCTGCTTTCAATGTTATACGCATTTTTTGTAATAATCCTGGTAAGGAGAGGAAAGTATTTCCCAATCTAGTCATTAATGATATTTTGCTCCCACCTTGGGATAGTAGAGTGAATCAACACTATCATGAAGTCACGAAACGTTTTAAGGATTTGTGTGTTCCTATTTTGTCAGTTCGTTGTAGTAGCTACGTTCATAACCAATGCTTCTTTCCTCCTTACCTCAACACTGCCAAAGTCCTATATGGTTATCATTGCTCGCTATATGACAGTTACCAGCTGTATCTATTTTATCTGTTTCAAACCATTGATTTGTAATGCATGCTTGTTACAGTTATTCAATAAATGTTATTATGCGAAGAGTTGTTGTTATCATGCAACGGATGGGTTAGATGAAGGGTGATCATATCTTTTTCAAATGACTGTGAAACATTGATTTCCATGATGAAGATTTAAACAGTTAGATTTGATGACGAATAAGATTTACTAGTTTGCAAGTTAGACTAAGCGTTCTATTATTTGTAAATAAAAGATATAGTTTCAACAGTTTACAGATTAAAAATAAAGTTTCAATAGTGTATGTGTTAGAAATAAAGTTTAAGCTGTTTCTATGTTAGAAATAAAATAAAGTTTCAAGAGTTTACAAGTTAAAATTAAAGTTTCAACAGTGTGTACGTTAGAAATAAAGTTAAATCTGTTTGTAAAAATAAGATTGCGGGATTAAATAGTTTGTAAGTTAGACTAAGCGTTCCACTATTTGTAAATGAAAGATATAGTTTCAACAGTTTACAGATTACAAAATAAAGTTTCAATAGTGTATATGTTAAAAATAAAGTTTAAGCTTTTTGTGTGTTAGAAATAAAATAAAGTTTCAACCGTTAACAAGTTAAAAATAAAGTTTCAGATTAAAATAAAGTTTCAATAGTGTGTATGATGGAAATAAAGTTTAAGCGCCTTGTGCGTTAGAAATAAAGTTTCAGCCGTTTACAAGTTAAAAATAAAGTTTCAACAGTGTGTACGTTAAGAATAAAGTTCTATCTGTTTATATGTTAGAAATAAAAATAAAGGTTCACCAGTTTACAAGTTAAGAATAAAGTTTTATCTGCTTGCATGTCAGAAATGAAATAAAGTTTCACCAGTTTAAAAGTTAAAAATAAAGTTTCAATAGTGTGTATGTTAGAAATAAAGTTTCAATAGTGTGTATGTTAAGAATAAAGTTCTATCTGTTTGTATGTTAGAAATAAAACAAAGTTTCAACCGTTAACAAGTTAAAAATAAAGTTTCAGATTAAAATAAAGTTTCAATAGTGTGTATGATGGAAATAAAGTTTAAGCGCTTTGTGCGTTAGAAATAAAGTTTCAGCCGTTTACAAGTTAAAAATAAAGTTTCAACAGTGTGTACGTTAAGAATAAAGCTCTATCTGTTTATATGTTAGAAATAAAAATAAAGGTTCACCAGTTTACAAGTTAAGAATAAAGTTTTATCTGCTTGCATGTCAGAAATGAAATAAAGTTTCACCAGTTTAAAAGTTAAAAATAAAGTTTCAATAGTGTGTATGTTAGAAATAAAGTTTCAATAGTGTGTATGTTAAGAATAAAGTTTTATCTGTTTGTATGTTAGAATTAAGACAAAGTTTCAACCGTTTACAAGTTAAAAATAAAGTTTCAATAGTTAACACGTTAAAAATAAAGTTTCAATAGTGTGTATGTTAAGAATAAAGTTCTATCTGTTTAGATGTTAGAAATAAAAATGACGGTTCACCAGTTTACAAGTTAAGAATAAAGTTTTATCTGCTTGCATGTCAGAAATGAAATAAAGTTTCACCAGTTTAAAAGTTAAGAATAAAGTTTCACCAGTTTAAAAGTTAAGAATAAAGTTTCAATAGTGTGTATGTTAAGAATAAAGTTCTATCTGTTTATATGTTAGAAATAAAATGAAGTTTCGCCAGTTTACAAGTTAAGAATAAATTTTATCTGCTTGTATGCTAGAAATGAAATAAAGTTTCACCAGTTTACAAGTTAAAAAATAAAGTTTCAATAGTGTGTATGTTAGAAATAAAGTTTCAATAGTGTGTATGTTAAGAATAAAGTTTTATCTGTTTGTATGTTAGAAATAAAACAAAGTTTCAACCGTTAACAAGTTAAAAATAAAGTTTCAGACTAAAATAAAGTTTCAATAGTGTGTATGATGGAAATAATGTTTAAGCGCTTTGTGCGTTAGAAATAAAGTTTCAGCCGTTTACAAGTTAAAAATAAAGTTTCAATAGTGTGTATGTTAAGAATAAAGTTCTATCTGTTTATATGTTAGAAATAAAATGAAGGTTCACCAGTTTACAAGTTAAGAATAAATTTTATCTGCTTGTATGTTAGAAATAAAATAAAGTTTCACCGATTTACAAGTTAAAAAATAAAGTTTCAATAGTTAACACATTAAAAATAAAGTTTCAATAGTGTGTATGTTAAGAATAAAGTTCTATCTGTCTGTATGTTAGAAATAAAATGAAGGTTCATCAGTTTCCAAGTTAAAAATAAAGTTTTATCTGTTTGTATGTTAGAAATAAAACATAGTTTCAACCGTTAACAAGTTAAAAATAAAGTTTCAATAGTTTGCGAGTTAAAACTAATGTTTCAATAGTGCGTATGTTAAGAATAAAGTTTTATCTGTTTGTATGTTAGAAATAAAATGAAGCTTCGCCAGTTTACAAGTTAAGAATAAAGTTTTATCAGCTTGTATGTTAGAAATAAAATGAAGTTTCACCAGTTTACAAATTAAAAATAAAGTTTCAATAGTGTGTACGTTAGAAATAAAGTTTCAACCGTTTACAAGTTAAAATAAAGTTTCAACAGTGTCTACGTTAGAAATAAAGTTTCAACAGTTTACAAGTTGAAAAATAAAGTTTCAACAGTGTGTACGTTAGAAATAAATGAAAGTAAGAACTTCATCGTATGAGTATTCAAAGCATGTTTTGTAAATCAAATGTGTATAGTCCTGACATGATAGAATCGCGTTAGAAATAAAGTTTCAGCCGTTTACAAGTTAAAGATAAAGTTTCAACAGTGTGTACGTTAGAAATAAAGTTTTAGCTGTTTATATGTTAGAAACAAAATAAAGTTTCAACAGTTTACAAGTTGAAAAATAAAGTTTCAACAGTGTGTACGTTAGAAATAAATGAAAGTAAGAACTTCATCGTATGAGTATTCAAAGCATGTTTTGTAAATCAAATGTGTATAGTCCTGACATGATAGAATCGCGTTAGAAATAAAGTTTCAGCCGTTTACAAGTTAAAGATAAAGTTTCAACAGTGTGTACGTTAGAAATAAAGTTTTAGCTGTTTATATGTTAGAAACAAAATAAAGTTTCAACAGTTTACAAGTTGAAAAATAAAGTTTCAACAGTGTGTACGTTAGAAATAAATGAAAGTAAGAACTTCATCGTATGAAAATTCAAAGCATGTTTTGTAAATCAAATGTGTGTAGTCCTGACATGATAGAATCAAGCTTGACAAACGCGTTTGTCAAGTTCATTTGATTCTATCATGTCAGGACTACACACATTTGATTTACAAAACATGCTTTGAATTTTCATACGATGAAGTTCTTACTTTCATTTATTTCTAACGTACACACTGTTGAAACTTTATTTTTCAACTTGTAAACTGTTGAAACTTTATTTCTAACGTAGACACTGTTGAAACTTTATTTTAACTTGTAAACGGTTGAAACTTTATTTCTAACGTACACACTATTGAAACTTTATTTTTAATTTGTAAACTGGTGAAACTTCATTTTATTTCTAACATACAAGCTGATAAAACTTTATTCTTAACTTGTAAACTGGCGAAGCTTCATTTTATTTCTAACATACAAACAGATAAAACTTTATTCTTAACATACGCACTATTGAAACATTAGTTTTAACTCGCAAACTATTGAAACTTTATTTTTAACTTGTTAACGGTTGAAACTATGTTTTATTTCTAACATACAAACAGATAAAACTTTATTTTTAACTTGGAAACTGATGAACCTTCATTTTATTTCTAACATACAGACAGATAGAACTTTATTCTTAACATACACACTATTGAAACTTTATTTTTAATGTGTTAACTATTGAAACTTTATTTTTTAACTTGTAAATCGGTGAAACTTTATTTTATTTCTAACATACAAGCAGATAAAATTTATTCTTAACTTGTAAACTGGTGAACCTTCATTTTATTTCTAACATATAAACAGATAGAACTTTATTCTTAACATACACACTATTGAAACTTTATTTTTAACTTGTAAACGGCTGAAACTTTATTTCTAACGCACAAAGCGCTTAAACATTATTTCCATCATACACACTATTGAAACTTTATTTTAGTCTGAAACTTTATTTTTAACTTGTTAACGGTTGAAACTTTGTTTTATTTCTAACATACAAACAGATAAAACTTTATTCTTAACATACACACTATTGAAACTTTATTTCTAACATACACACTATTGAAACTTTATTTTTTAACTTGTAAACTGGTGAAACTTTATTTCATTTCTAGCATACAAGCAGATAAAATTTATTCTTAACTTGTAAACTGGCGAAACTTCATTTTATTTCTAACATATAAACAGATAGAACTTTATTCTTAACATACACACTATTGAAACTTTATTCTTAACTTTTAAACTGGTGAAACTTTATTCTTAACTTTTAAACTGGTGAAACTTTATTTCATTTCTGACATGCAAGCAGATAAAACTTTATTCTTAACTTGTAAACTGGTGAACCGTCATTTTTATTTCTAACATCTAAACAGATAGAACTTTATTCTTAACATACACACTATTGAAACTTTATTTTTAACTTGTAAACGGTTGAAACTTTGTCTTAATTCTAACATACAAACAGATAAAACTTTATTCTTAACATACACACTATTGAAACTTTATTTCTAACATACACACTATTGAAACTTTATTTTTAACTTTTAAACTGGTGAAACTTTATTTCATTTCTGACATGCAAGCAGATAAAACTTTATTCTTAACTTGTAAACTGGTGAACCTTTATTTTTATTTCTAACATATAAACAGATAGAGCTTTATTCTTAACGTACACACTGTTGAAACTTTATTTTTAACTTGTAAACGGCTGAAACTTTATTTCTAACGCACAAAGCGCTTAAACTTTATTTCCATCATACACACTATTGAAACTTTATTTTAATCTGAAACTTTATTTTTAACTTGTTAACGGTTGAAACTTTGTTTTATTTCTAACATACAAACAGATAGAACTTTATTCTTAACATACACACTATTGAAACTTTATTTCTAACATACACACTATTGAAACTTTATTTTTAACTTTTAAACTGGTGAAACTTTATTTCATTTCTGACATGCAAGCAGATAAAACTTTATTCTTAACTTGTAAACTGGTGAACCTTTATTTTTATTTCTAACATATAAACAGATAGAACTTTATTCTTAACGTACACACTGTTGAAACTTTATTTTTAACTTGTAAACGGCTGAAACTTTATTTCTAACGCACAAGGCGCTTAAACTTTATTTCCATCATACACACTATTGAAACTTTATTTTAATCTGAAACTTTATTTTTAACTTGTTAACGGTTGAAACTTTATTTTATTTCTAACACACAAAAAGCTTAAACTTTATTTTTAACATATACACTATTGAAACTTTATTTTGTAATCTGTAAACTGTTGAAACTATATCTTTCATTTACAAATAGTGGAACGCTTAGTCTAACTTACAAACTATTTAATCCCGCAATCTTATTTTTACAAACAGATTTAACTTTATTTCTAACGTACACACTGTTGAAACTTTAATTTTAACTTGTAAACTCTTGAAACTTTATTTTATTTCTAACATAGAAACAGCTTAAACTTTATTTCTAACACATACACTATTGAAACTTTATTTTTAATCTGTAAACTGTTGAAACTATATCTTTTATTTACAAATAATAGAACGCTTAGTCTAACTTGCAAACTAGTAAATCTTATTCGTCATCAAATCTAACTGTTTAAATCTTCATCATGGAAATCAATGTTTCACAGTCATTTGAAAAAGATATGATCACCCTTCATCTAACCCATCCGTTGCATGATAACAACAACTCTTCGCATAATAACATTTATTGAATAACTGTAACAAGCATGCATTACAAATCAATGGTTTGAAACAGATAAAATAGATACAGCTGGTAACTGTCATATAGCGAGCAATGATAACCATATAGGACTTTGGCAGTGTTGAGGTAAGGAGGAAAGAAGCATTGGTTATGAACGTAGCTACTACAACGAACTGACAAAATAGGAACACACAAATCCTTAAAACGTTTCGTGACTTCATGATAGTGTTGATTCACTCTACTATCCCAAGGTGGGAGCAAAATATCATTAATGACTAGATTGGGAAATACTTTCCTCTCCTTACCAGGATTATTACAAAAAATGCGTATAACATTGAAAGCAGCTAACCATCGTTTAAAGTCAATAAGAAGAGCAGTCTCACAAGAAAAGCCATAGTCTTGCAAATATTTCAGATTAAGTCCATGAATGTGTTTTCTCGCCCATTGATCAACATTGGGATCACAGTTGGCATGTTGATGATAGACACTAACAATCTGATATGTCCAATTGTTCATAGCAATAGCACTGAGCTCCTGCACAGGTTCACCTTCACAATCCATAAAAATGATGATAGAAGCCTAAAACGTAAATTGCACATCTAAGGAAACGTTCTATAACATATCACAAAATGAGGAATTACATCGATGCTTTTCACGACAAAATACACAAATGATATGATGGTAACGAAGAAGTAAAATGTATCTAATAAGACCACGTCCACGACACTCAAAGCACATAAGCGAATTGTCATAGGGTAGAGTTAGGAAAGGATTAGCAATTCTCTTTCCTTGACTTGCGTTTGGAAGTAGCATTCTTGCCCGACTTGCGCTTCGTACCATCCCCGTTAAGGATTTCGTCAATAATGTCATCTACGCTGGGTGGTTTTGGAATATATAGGATGGATTCAGTGTATATCGAGAGAGAGGCTATTTTGTTATCCTTGTGCTGACCATAATATAGTCCATTCACTTTGAAAATGATATCCCAAGTACCTTCTCCGAGCTCATCACATCTGATGGGTATTGATTGATCTCCATCCTTTTTATAATAACTACACCAATGTGATAATGGTAGGCAAATTTGATTGCCATCCCAAATCCTTCTATAGGGAGTATCCTTTTCATCTCTCGCCTTCCACTCTTGAGCAAGAGGAGTAGGAATGTCCATATTTAATGTTATGTACTCTTCAATAATGTCAAGTTGGTGGCGAATGTACGGACTCACGGGGATGAGTATGTAATCCCCATACTGATTGCTCAATATCTTCACATCAGTGGAAGGGAGCATTCCCGTTCGCAGTACTACGCTGTGATCCTCATGACGCAAGACTTGTTTAAATTTACGCTGTAGCGGTGTAGGATTATGTACCTTTGTTGTTTCTTCCACTGGTCTCAGCTGTAGATGATCTGATTGTAGCGAACCTTGTAACGTCTGGCCACCATTTTGTCCTACTAGTGCAGCAGATGTAGAAGATGCCTGAAAATAAAAAAGATTGTATTAAGTTTACGTTCAAGGGAGGAGAGGGAGGAAAGTAGCGACTTACCATTTTAGTTGGATAATATAACAGGGATGTAGAGAGAGAGAATGTGCGTCCGCCACTTGTACGATTCAACGATGGAATGATTCTCACTGTGGAAGGCTCTCTATTTATAAAGGAATGCTTGATTCTCATTAGACAACAATCCTCATTGGAGAATAGCATCAAGTTGATTCCCACTCTCACCGATGCTTCATTCACCCGCTAGCGCTCATCGTCTCCTTTCACCGTCTCGACTAAAGCTCTATTGTATTCTTCCGTTGATAGGTGTGGTAAAACACGGGTGGGCAAATGTGTGTCGTCGCGCCATTGATAATAATACTCCAACAGTAGGCGACCATGCTTGAATACGCGCCTTGGATATTTCAGCAAAGTCTCATCAATCAATTTCCTACTTTGAGCCACACTCATGAATACAATGTGGCAGACAAGCTCGTTGTGGGGGAGGGTGTGGGCATACACCAATGGTTGAATGTAGGTCGTAAGCATATCATCATTCATCATGAGTTGGAAGCCTATCACTGAAGGCAGCTCGACATACGTCCTTAGAGTCACCTAAACAATGTCCTCCATGCTCTGGGAAACTACCTGCGCCATCGGCTAAATCGCTCCTCTCGTCGTCAAAAGAATGTACATAGCTCATGCACTCCAACTCTCTCAGTGCTGTAGGCGCATTTTATGCCACCCACCCCTACGCTCCTCTGGTGTTAACTTTCGTCTAGCAAAAAGTCGTCATGAAATTTCAACGACGGAGTAAAAGTTTGAGATGATACACTCCTGGCAAACTAACTCATGAAGTAGCTTTGCTGTGATACATTTCTATCTGTAAACATATGGTAATGTTAAAGTGAATCTAAAACTTTTCAGCTTATTAATTGTTCATCGTTGCATCAACGCTTTAACTCGTGAACAGTTATAATTTTATTTTAATTTACACTTAGTCTAACTTGTAAACTAGTAAATCTTGCGATCTTATTTTTACAAACAGTTATACTTTTATTTCTAACATACACACTATTGAATCTTTATTTCTAACTTGTAAACTCTTGAAACTTTATTTTGATATACAAACAGCTAAAACTTTATTTCTAACGCATACACTATTGAAACGTTATTTCTAACTTGTAAACTCTTGAAACTTTATTTTGATATACAAACAGCTAAAACTTTATTTCTAACGTATACACCATTGAAACTTTATTTTTAACTTGTAAACTCTTGAAACTTTATTTTGATATACAAACAGCTAAAACTTTATTTCTAACGTATACACCATTGAAACTTTATTTTTTAACTTGTAAACTCTTGAAACTTTGTTTTTGATATACAAACAGCTAAAACTTTATTTCTAACGTACACACTATTGAAACTTTATTTTTAACTTGTAAACTGGTGAAACTATATCTTTCATTTACAAATAGTAGAACGCTTAGTCTAACTTGCAAATCTTATAACATTTCATATGGGTGATGATGGTAGATGAAATAGTGTTAGATAAAATTAAGATAGCTTACACTTCTGATACAGGGATAGCAATCGACTGCGATCCATGTGTAAAGAGCTTGTTAGACTACGAAAGAGAGAAGTGTGTTATGTTGCGTGTGGCGCGTGAGTGTCCTCCCATTTCATTCCATTCATCAATTCATCTCATTGATAGAGACAGGTAGAACTCATGGTTCTCATAACGTATGCAATGGAAAGTTTTAGGCAACCTTCGACAGTTGGCTAAATGTCGCCCTGGCGCGAATGCATACTACGTTGAGACAGAGGCAATCACTTGCAAACATGACGCAGAGAGGTTTAACAAGATTGACCATTGCCGAATGTCCCTTGCGGTATACATAGCTACGGGTTTCACCGCCGCCCTTTACAGGAACGCCCGTCGAAAGGAAGTATTACACCGAACTTCATTTGCGACGTTCAAGTTGACTGATAGCAGATTCAACTTAATGATAGTATTCGCCAGTCCGAAGACTGCCCAGGGCAAACCGCGAGGAGGTTCTATCATGTCTTGCCCCATGGTGGCCCTTAAGAGAGCCGATGGTTCGTTCTCGGGGTGTGTGGTAGGGACTCAGGCTTGCTGTTTCGACTGCGGCTCCGGCAACGGGGCGGGTGGTCGCTTCTCTTGGATGTCTGTAAAGAAAGAAGTAGTGAGTTATCATCTTACATTTTAATTTAGTCATTTTTACTTACAGATCTTCTCGGACGCTTCCTCGTAAAGGAAATTCGAGATCGGATCACGATGATCGAAGGTGAAGTGTAGACACTCCACCCCTTTCTTCACCCGAGAGTAGCATTTCTCCCCTCTTCCACGCTCGTACAAGAGAGGAGTTTCTGCTACTCTCCCCTTTCTAATAGGGATGTGCAGACGACTGGAACGCACCCTTCGATCGCGATCCACCAGCTGCGCCGAACGGTGCAGCTCGTGGTTCGTCTCGACAACCTTAGCCATCTGCACACGGAGTCTCTCCACTTCCTCCTTCAACCTTCGTATCTCCTTCTCCCTACTTTCCCTCTCTGCTAGCAAAGCCTCTTCTCTGGCTTTCCCCTCGAGAGTCTTGAGCCTCTCCTGCTCCAACTCGCCATCCCGCTCGCTTAATCTCTCCTTCACCTTCTTCATCTCTCCGGCCACGTTCTTTAGGTCCTCATACTTTGCCTTGTATGAGAAGGCCTCCTCCTTCAACTTCTCCGCCTCTTTCTTTAATCTATCCCGTTCGGCGATCACCGGCGGGCGCTTGACAAAATTGCGACATTGTGTTGCAATTCCACTCACAGTTACGGCTGTAGGGGTCTCGCGATCGAGGTCGACGTCCTTGATAAGTTGCGACTGTAGCTCTCCCTCCTCCTCCTCACTATCGCTGCTGGTCAGCGAACTCTCGCTACTAAGCGAGGATACAGCGGCAATCGCTTCAATGGCGGATTGTAGCTCAGTGGCCTCAGTGGTGAAGAGTGAACTCCGTTCTTGCTGGTTGGTAGATTGTAGCTCCAAAGAACGGAGCTCAGTGGCGAAGAGTGAACTCCGTTCTTCTTCGCCTACTTCGCCTGTTTGACACTCGCTGTGTTGTGAGTGCCAATCCTCCAGCCGCTCACTTAAGCGACTGACTTTGTGGACTCCGCAATAGTAGCGAGCGACCCCTATCTGTTTCTTGTTAGTACAAGCGTGCTTTTTGAAGGCGTCAGCTCGGAATACCTTCCGGCATTGACACAGTTTGAAACTGGTCTTCATATTATTGTATTTCGGCATTTCTGAAGCGAAAAACGGAAAACAATGATTTTTACACTTAGTGAGGAATGATAGATTTGAGTGTAGTGAGTGGCACTCGATCCCGTCGACAGCCCGAAGGCCTTGTACTGATCACTAGGGAAGTGAGAGATCTTCCCCGATACCCGCTATTTACAGCTGAAGACATCATTGTCACTGCCCCGAAGTGGTAACAGCAACGCCGAGTCAAAGGTAGTGAACAGTAGCTGGGATCTAACCCCTCAAAGCTGCCTTAGACTTAGTTAAATTTGAAACATGATATCAGATTTGAACTTAGCATACTTGAAAACCTTGAGGAAACATCCCAAGTTATTGCTTTGATCAGCTTGATAGCAAGCCGTAGAGTGCTTGATTCACCAGCGTTTTGCAATGGAGATGTTTAGAGGCCACCCATGACAAGATAGCTAAGACTCAACCGATTGGCGTTCAAAGTGCTACGTTGAGAGCTGTGTCAAATGCCCAACATGAGTTGCCCCAGCGGTTACGGTCTTAAATATGACACATTCCCTTGCCACACTTATCACTACGGCATCGTCCGCCGTCCCGAAGGAACACCCTGTCAGTGGAATATTACAGCAAAACTCTCCATGTCTTGCTCGCTTTCAGTGAAAAGCCGCTTATACCATGAGAAGACTGGCTCAGACATCATTAAAAATGCTTTCATTGACTTCAGCAGGGTCGAAAACCCCAGAAAACCTCCAAAACTAGTGAATTTAAAATTTTCAACTTTTTAGCACTACTTATAAATTTTATAAGTAGTCCATCACTTAGGGCAGGTCAATAGCGACCGAACCTTTTTTGAATCAAGTCAAACGGACTTGTAGAAGCAAAGTTACGAGCCTTTAAGTTTTGGAGTCTTTTATGGCCTGGAGACGAAGGCCATCTCCTGGCGAACCTCTAAGTCTGACGGCTTAGCTGATATCAGCAATGAAATTTTCTAAGTCGGTTTCTTACAGAAACTTGGAATTTGGAATGTCCGAAGCTATCATCGGAGCTCAGAGAGACGACCTACCTCTGACAATCGTTCTCCTCTAAATGACAAGTCTCCGTCGGTTCCCAGCTTATATAGTGTGTGGCGATCAGCTGATGACGTAATACCCATCATCCAAACACTAAAAATCCCGTCTATCTCCGGTTCTAGTGCTCCGATTGAGCTGGAAATACACCATTTCCATGTAGAATTTGACGCTGAATCCGAATCTGGCCTCCGTTTTCCCATCCGATGCTTCGTTTTGGCTCTACAGTAGGCAGCCATCGCAAAAATTCTAACTCTGTCGTTTTTTCGAAAAATGTTGAAAATTTTTCTCGCCGATTGACTTGAAACTCTCCGACTGACATGAAACTCACCATACAGATAAAGAATTTGACGCTGATTCCAAATCTGAAATCCGTTTTCCAATCCGAGCCTTCGTTTTGAAGCTAGAGCCCAAAACGTCCCAAATTCTAACTCTGTCGTTTTTCACCAATGTCCCAAAATCTTAAATGGCGTCTCACATCTAAACGAAGACAGATAGGAACAAGCCGATTCTTTCATTGAATTTGTCTCACTCTTAGCTTTCAAACGAGCTATCGCACGACAAAATCCGTCCACTGGAAGCCAAAATCGAAGCAAGCTGTCCAGAGGGGGGGGGGACGTCAGCGAAAAATTTTTTTTCTCCGATTGCTTTCAAATTCACCATACAGATGCAGAATTTCACGCTGAATCCGAATCTGGCCTCCGTTTTCTCATCCGATGGTTCGTTTGGGCGCTACACATCAAAACATCCCAAATTCTAACTCTGTCGTTTTTCGACAATGTTCCAAAATCTTAAATGGTGTCTCACATCTAAACGAAGACAGATAGGAACAAGCCGATTCTTTCATTGAATTTGTCTCACTCTTAGCTTTCAAACGAGCTATCGCACCACAAAATTCGTCCACTGGAAGCCAAAATCGAAGCAAGCTGTCCAGAGGGGGGGGGGACGTCAGCGAAAATTTTTTCTCTCCGATTTCGCTGGAAACATCCTTCCTAACCCAAAATTTCACGTAGATTCCGAATCTGGCCTCCGTTTTCTCATCCGATGCTTCGTTTGGACGCTACACACCAAAAGGTCCCAAATTCTAACTCTGTCGTTTTTTCGAAAAATGTTGAAAATTTTTTCTCTCCGATTGACTTGAAACTCACCATACAGATAGAGAATTTCACGCTGATTCCAAATCTGAAATCCGTTTTCCAATCCGATGCTTCGTTTTGAAGCTAGAGCCCAAAACGTCCCAAATTCTAACTCTGTCGTTTTTCGACAATGTCCCAAAATCTTAAATGGCGTCTCACATCTAAACGAAGACAGATAGGAACAAGCCGATTCTTTCACTGAATTTGTCTCACTCTTAGCTTTCAAACGAGCTATCGCACGACAAAATCCATCCACTGGAAGCCAAAATCGAAGCAAGCTGTCCAGAGGGGGGGGGGGACGTCAGTGAAAATTTTTTCTCTCCGATTTCGCTGGAAACATCCTTCCTAACCCAAAATTTCACGTAGATTCCGAATCTGGCCTCCGTTTTCTCATCCGATGCTTCGTTTGGACGCTACACACCAAAAGGTCCCAAATTCTAACTCTGTCGTTTTTTCGAAAAATGTTGAAAATTTTTTCTCTCCGATTGACTTGAAACTCACCATACAGATAAAGAATTTCACGCTGATTCCAAATCTGAAATCCGTTTTCTCATCCGACCACTCCTTCCACTCGAAACAACCCATTTTACAACCCAACATTCAGCACGAAAAACATCACACACTATAGCCTCAAGACTAATCCTGGCGGTCGCCCAAGTCCACCACGACACTCAGACCCAAAGCACCACGGCGGCCGACCACGACACTCTGCCGTTCCAGCGGGGGGGGAGGGGGAGGGGAGGGGAAGGGGGAGGGGAGGGGGAGGGGGAGGGGAGGGGAGGGGGAGGGGGAGGGGGAGGGGAGGGGAGGGGGAGGGGAGGGGGAGGGGGAGGGGGGGGAGTCAGCGATGGCGGCCATCTTGCGCTATCTGGTGTTTGTCACTTCCTTACTACTCACAATTATGGACATTTTAATATTCATAACTTAGTACTGAGATCTTATTTGACACATGAATGGTCTAAAGCGTGTGAAATTTATCATAAATATGCGAGGTCATTTTTAAAACCTTGTTAACCTTCTTATGATATGATATTATCTGTAAAAAATTGTTGCTACAGAAACAATTTGCTTTTTTATTTCTATAACATGTACCTTTAGCTTTTGATATTGGATGTACAGTTTGATCAGTGTATCAAAAATCAAATCTTTACAAGGGAATAAAAATCGGAAGTCATTAAAATCGCTCACAATTATCCGATATATTTAAGCACGGTCAAGAATACTGGATATTCACAAAACCTACACCAGGTTAGAAACAAGTTTCTATCACTACGGATACAACTTCCTGGTATATCGTAGGCTTGATTTTAGACCTTCATTTATACTGCCGTGCATGGATACACTGCCTGCGCGGATTGGGTCTCGAGGCCAGGTGGCAACGCTGAATTCTTTTATTAGTGTGTCATTTTATCTGAAGTTTTCCATCATGCCCATCAGGGTTGTCCAGTCTAACTCAGAAGGCTCCTGGTTCCTTTCACTTCTCTAATAATAAGCATTAGTTTATTTCCATTGAAAGCATAAGTGAACCTGTATGAACTCAAAACAATTAACTTCACACTGTCTTGACGTGGGAGCATTATTAGCTGCTTGCATTACAGATAGCGGTAACGGATTCTTTTAAGATTGTTTATGTTACTGAATGCTAACGAGTTGCTTCACTTTCCTTTTTTATCTTCTGCTTAAGGGTTTATGGTACCGTCCTCTTCACTCAAACTTTGATTTTAAAAAATCATGCAAATATGTTTATCTTTGATCAAATGGGTACGTCGTTCGTGTGTTGCAACAAATGAATGCCATAAATGTGATTTTAACGTATGAGAAATTGTAATTATTATGATCTTAAAGTGCTGCTAATAGCTGTCTCCCTCATGACATGTTTTGTATCTAAATCAGTTGACTTGCTATATTTAGCATGTTACCGGAGACACAAGGTGTTTTTGACTGTGTTCCCTTTCAGATTGAAGTACGACATATTGAATACAGAATTCATATTATTATTCATATGATAAGTGGTGCATGTAATAATGAATTCATGCTGTTATAGAGTATATGTACAACAACAAAACATATCTGCTTTTGTATGATATTCCTTCGTACGATATACTGCTGTATGCATATACAGTCATGGAAAAAATACAGTACCGGATAAGTTGCAACATATTGTTGGCAGCAATCGATGTTAATAACCACAAGTCAACATTCGCCAGTGTTCTATTATGATCTAAACATCGAATGCGATCATGCTGATACTGCGGACAGCTCATAAATATCTGCTGATTTGAGTTAACACTACACAAAGAAACAAACCAACATGATGTTAATAAAATGGTTAGGAAGTGTCACTTCGTTCATTTCATTCTAGATCGCTGTCAGCTATGGCTTCGCGCGGTACCGTCTTAACTGAGTTTTTGAAAGGTCAAATTTATGCATTAAGGACTCATGCACTATTTTCAAAACCAAAAATAGTTGAGTGCTTGAGCATTTCAGAGAACACGGTCAAAAAGTATCTTCAGAGATTGTATGTCGATGGACAAGCTGAAGGAACAGCCGAGATGCTTGTGGGCGGAAGAAAGTGACAAGTGACCGAGATGATGAAGAGATTGTCAGGATGTCTTCAGAAAATCCTTTCATATCTGCCAGAGAAATAAAGCAGGACTCGCATCTTGAATGTGACAGAAGAACATTTTCGAATCGGTTGCGCGATGCTGTTCTCAAGTCCTTTGTACCGGCAAGGAAGACTCTACTGACTGAAGACCATAAAGATTGCACACTTGAATGGGCTTGGCAAAAATCCAATTGGAGCTCTAGAAGGTGGAAGACAGTTGTGTTTCTGAATATTGTACTTTTATCACTATCATGATGTTTATTTATCGGAGTAATAATAGGTATGTAAAAGTGACGCAGGAACAAGTATTGACTTTTCATTTTTTCACCGGGTACTATATTTTTTCCATGACTGTATGTTGCATTTTCATGTCAGAAACATACTCCGAAAACTCACGCGTGTTTAGGATGAGTATACGTACCTATTTTCATAGTACGTTTCTTTGTATGATTCATGAGTATGGCACCACGCGTTACATGCTCTTAGTACGTCTCATACTATGTTTCGTATGTCTGTTCCATACTATGTTTCATACCATGTTTTCAGAGTGTGTACCATATGAGTATGCATACTATTTTCATAATATGATTCATACTATGTAAAGTCATAGTATGAATCGTACGTATGTTAGGGTATGGCCCGACAGAGCGTTACATGTTCATAGTATGTTTCATACGTCTGTTCCATACTATGATTCATACTACGTTTTCACAGTGTGTCTGGTATGAATGCGTATATGATTTTTCATGGTATGTTTCATAGCATGATTTTGCTGAGTATGATTTAGGGTATGCTTCATACTAAGTTTCATACTATGTTAAGTCATAGTATGAATCATACGTATGTTAGGGTATGGTCCGACAGAGCGTTACATGTCCATAGTATGTTTCATACGAATGTTTCATAGTATGATTCATACCAATTTTTTCTGTACGGGTCTGCTGTACAGAATAAATTAATAACAATAAAATTAAGTATTTGAGGCTTTGTTGTGGCAGTAAACATCGTGAAACTGCCTCCTAAAACAATTGATATTTTGGTTAATGTTTCTGACTTGTAAAAGCATCATGTTTTCAACTATTGGTGTAAATAAGGTGTGAAAGAACCATATTGGACAAATTACCCCAAAGTATGATAATAAAGTCAGCAGAGTGGTCATTTTTTTTAGTATTTTTGGATTTTTCTGCTTTCTTGTCGATCAAATTTTAAGCATGGATATGTACATGTATAAAATCGCATTCAAATGTTGTGGTTCTTAACTTGAAAAGACCTTAACAAAATTACTAAAATAGCAGCTAAATAGCAGCTAATATTTAAAGTTGCTTGCGAGAGCGCAATAATATGAGAAAGATGCTTTCTAAACATGCATGTACATTCTTTCCATGAATACCATGAAAGTTTTATTGTGAAGAATAACACACGTTGATATCTCTAGTTATAAGTCAGAAGACAAGAATTTTACTTGAGGAGATTTAATAAGACATCAAATGACAATCGAATGTTGAATCTAGGCAGGAGTGAATATGTGAAAACCACTGGTATTGATTTTCTCTCAATTTCGTTTTAAATTGAGCTTCCTGGGTGAATTGCTATTATAATCCTAGTTTACATGATTATCTTTTTAATCTAGTCTTTTGCCTATCTTAAATGTCAAAAAAGTGAAGACAGTAGCTAAAGGCGGTTGCTAAGATTTTCGGTTATCAATGACATTGTAGCGACATTTATTACGAATTGCTGATAATTATTGTTCATGTACTCCTGCTACTTTTCTTTAGTGTCGGTGAAATTGTGATATATGCCTGAGATTACACTGAAATTTTAATTAAACGGTACTGTATTTAGAGCAATAGGAAAAGCGATTTGTCTCTTTCTGCCTAAACATGTCTAACACCGGCATATTGATTCACCCCTACAAATAGACTTTTAAATCGAATATATTCGCAAAATTTCACGAAAGAAAAAACAGTCCGAAAATTATGTGCCATTGACCAATTCCTCGAATCAACTTTAGCATAACGGATAAGAATTATTCGAAATCCTCAATCTCATTTCAAACATCGTCCAAATGGTAAAAAGCAAATGAGAACACATTTTGATAAATATCAGTTCATGAGCGGCAAAATCGCAGTTCAGTCAGCGGCGATTATTGTCTCTCATTCCCAGGTGAACACCTGAACATATTAAACCTAGAATCAACAAGCAAACGGCAGGTCCAACTATTATGTAATTGCTCGCCTTTTATCATATCTTTTTAAAATGCATATACAGCATCCGTACACTTGCACTTTCTAAGTGGAGTAAAAACAAAGCATTCCAATTCAACATTCATTTTTCATCAATTCTATTCTTTTTCCTGACATTGCAAAAATGTCGATAAACATCTGAATGCTATTTTTCATGGCCACATTTTATCATACGGGCTATGAGTTCTTTTTCAATCGAAAGAAAACACGAACTATACAATCTCTCATCGGACATACTCGTCTTAATTCTTTTGAGAGTAGAGAAGGATCTTTGACAACCACAACTAGACACGCTAAGCGTGGTGAGTGTTTTGAGTTACTTTTCAGTCGTGGGAAAAACATCAGAAAAATCATATACCATCAAGTTCAAAAACCATGCTACACTTTTTGTCTGATCAACAAACTCATCGGTTTTCCACAAAACGTGCAATTCAGCATCTTATCTTTATCGATAGTACAAAACAAATCATTAGAAGATAAGACAGATACAGCATTCCCGTAACACTGAGTAATGTTTGAGAGGAGTCTTTGAGAGGAGCTGCTGATGAAATTGATGTTGAAATTGTTTAATTCTATGGACATCTTTCTACACAGTTAAGAAGCAGTCGTCTTTGATCTTTCACTTCTTATTAATGCACAAGACAAAGACAATGATCTTACTTTCTGTCCCGTCCCGGTGATTTCTCGTCATCCGAGCGCGGCGCTTCATTCACTTCCACGACTTCTTCCAAACCATTGGTACCCACAATGCGTTCCCACGGCCATTTGAGACGGTTGAGACGTTCGTCGGCTTTCTGACATGCTCGTTCGTGAGCAGTCCTAGGAAATAGAATACTGATTTGATGACACATTTCTGTGACATTTTAATCCAAGTAATAATTCTATATCACTGCCAGTATTGGCAACCGTTGGTCATGAGTTAGGTACATTCAAAGCTTCAAACAGATTCACATAGTTTATTTCTTTATGCTGACCTAATCAGTCCAAAACCCCACGTGGTTCAAAATGACTCACTTAGCTGTGAGTGAAATGAATAGAGGTCTGAATAACCTAATCCATACCGGGCTCTATATTTTACTCATCCGTGCCTCACCAAAGGCACAAGGCCATTCTAGTAAGCTAGGGGTGGGCATAGTCTTCGCACACTCGCAACTCTCACCAGGCTAGAGGTAGAAAGCTCTAGTGAGAGCGGTGGTACCTACCGAAGCGGACAGACTCGAACACTGGACCTTCTGCACCTTCATACCGAAGCGCGGGCCTCAACCACCTGAGCTATCCTGCCACCTAATGAAATAGCTCGGGGACTTCGTATGATTAGGAAAATACACAAAAAGCACTACTTTAAAGTGCGATTGCTGCCAAACAGTCAGTATTGACAAGAGGTCTGCATTCGGGTCAAGTTCGGGCCTCGTGAAAGAAATCATCACCTTTTGACTATGTTGCAGCTAAATTATGAATTTTGGGTTTCATCATTATTTATCATGAATCGTGATCGTCAACTCAATGCAAGTGCATGTAACTCACGTTCTCTTCGAGATTGAATTCGCTTGGCTAAGACACACTTAATGGACAAACTTCCCTAAAACGCAAACAACAAAAGCAGCTCCTTCTGATTGGCGTTAATTCGACTCTTTGTGATCGGGTCGGGTTCAAGCAATTTCGGATTTGGGTTGGCACTTGGCAGGCAACATTCGAATCGGGTTGATTAATACATTTCAATTTCCAATATGACTCGATGCCTACGGTATGACAGATGACCATAATATGATTCATAGACTTGTCTTTGTAAAATGCTGCATTCATATTGAAAATTGATGTGTCTAGCTAGAAACTATAATACCCAAATGCTTTGAAAGAAATGGCAAAGTTCAGTCCTTCAGAAAACTGCTTGAAATAAAATGCGACTTTCCAATAGGAAAAATCCAACCATTCATGGGGGCCGCCTTGGAGTTTCATGAGAGCGTTTTCGGAGCACCTTAGAGCTCGATGAGCGCGCTTTACAGCTTCATGAGGTCGCCTTAGAGTTTCATGAGGACACTCTAGGGCACACAAGGGCAGATGTACGGTAGGCAAGGTTGTTCATGAGGGTGTTCTTGAGGATCTTGATTCAACAATTTTAGCTACTTAAAAATGGATTTCAGGAATAGTTGGAAATTTGAAACATGCTGAGGGATGCCGAAGGAAATCCTACCAAAAAAAAAACATCTTTGTTTTAGACAGATTTTTCCCATTAATTGGCAAAGTTTGCATAATGATACCACCCGCCTACAAAGTCAGTTTCTCGTGGAAACATTCTGGCTTTTGTACTTCTATTCTTCCCCCCCCCCACATTTTCCAATGTTTCCAAATTCATCAAATTTCGTCAAACGCAGTCACAGTAGATTTGGAATAGACTTGATCTGTCAACGAGTGACAGCACAGCACCACTAAGAAGTCTTACTTGACCCCTGGGATGAGGGATCGGTCCCTTTGATACTCAGTTAGAATACAAGGTACAGCTGTGCTGTAATCATGAACTTCGTGGGATTGTTGTCTACAACTCCATACTACAGTGAACGACAAACTAACTGCTGTAAATGTTCTACAAACCAGAGGAATTTTACACACTCAACGCTCTTGCGACGGCACTTAGGAGCAAGAGAAAGTCGCTGAGGATGCAATACTTGCGAGTGTCAACAACAAAAATGTGGGGGGAAGGAATAGAAGTACCCCGGTTTTATTGCTATTTCGATACAATTGATTAAAAATGCAGGCAGGATTACCCGACCCCGTCCCACGGATTCAAAATTCATTCACGCCGTTCTGTCGGTTGTCTGAGATATTGCAACCGACAGGCACGACTCAATTGTTCAGGACGGTTCCCACCCACACATTCAAGGCCACGACCCCCTTGGATGTCTTTCTAGACACATTGCTAGAGCAACTCACAGTCTAGTCAAGTCATCTTCTTCATTCGAGTCAGTCGATGACTCATCATCCGTTGATGTCACACGTGTTGGTGACGTAGATTCTGTTGTTCTTTGACTATGTTTGTGACGTCGCCGCTTTTTGGGAACTTCCTTTGTCACCACTACCGGAATGCCATCTCCGATTCCTCCTTCAAGGGCCACTACCAGCTTCTCTGGAGCTCGGAGTTGGACGAATTGACGAACACGATCGACGTCGTCAGAGATCATGCAGATAAGCTGACGGCGTTTGATTTCTTCCTTGGACATTGTAGGATCACTCCACGGTTCACCACCAGTCACAAAGATGAGTTCATCGCGGTCTAGATCCTGCAGACTGAAGTGTTCAAGGCCTTGACTATCGAAGATTCTCCGTGCAGCAGACGTCATTCCGAGAAGACTGGTGCAGCGTTCCAGGAACTGCAAGGGTAAATGAAAAAAGCATAAGAAGTTTGAGAAATTCACTGCAATCTTCCAAGGAAAATAAGAAATCCTAGTCTTCATGAACTAATCTTAGTCTATTTACAAAATGCACTGTGATGTGTAGACACATACAATAATCTCAAGATTATCTAAAGAATGAAAGATGAAATGCCACTGGCAGAAAAATTACCGTGCAAGCTGAATATTGCTTGATAACCTGAGGGAGTCAAAATGATACAAAACCTACATGGAATGAAGGAATACTTTGAAGACTTTCAGGAAATTCAGAGAATACTAGAAATTTCTAATGAATCACACGAAAAGTTAGAAGCTTTCCATGGAAACTCAAGGACATTGAGGAGCTTTCCATGGAATCTCAGGGACATTGAGGAGCCTTCCATGGAATCTCAAGGACATTGAGGAGCTTCCCATGGAATCTCAGGGACATTGAGGAGCCTTCCATGGAATCTCAGGGACATTGAGGAGACTTCAATGGAATCTCAGGGACATTGAGGAGCTTTCAATGGAATCTCAGGGACATTGAGGAGCTTTCCATGGAATCTCAGGGACATTCAGGAGCCTTCTATGGAATCTCAAGGACATTGAGGAGCTTTCCATGGAATCTCAGGGACATTGAGGAGCCTTCTATGGAATCTCAGGGACATTGAAGAGCTTTCCATGGAATCTCAAGGACATTGAAGAGCTTTCCATGGAATCTCAGGGACATTGAGGAGCCTTCTATGGAATCTCAGGGACATTGAGGAGCTTTCTATGGAATCTCAAGGACATTGAGGAGCCTTCCATGGAATCTCAGGGACATTGAAGAGTCTTCTATTGAATCTCAAGGACATTGAGGAGCTTTCCATGGAATCTCAGGGACATTGAAGAGTCTTCTATTGAATCTCAAGGACATTGAGGAGCTTTCCATGTAATCTCAAGGACATTGAGAAGCTTTCCATGGAATCTCAGGGACATTGAGGAGTCTTCTATGGAATCTCAAGGACATTGAGGAGCCTTCTATGGAATCTCAGGGACATTGAGGAGCTTTCCATGGAATCTCAAAGACATTGAGGAGCCTTCTATGGAATCTCAGGGACATTGAGGAGCCTTCCTTAGAATCTCAGGGAAATTGAAGAGCCTTCCTTGGAATCTCATTGACAGTTGAAAGTCTTCAATGTAATCTCAGAGACATTGAGGATCATTCAATGGAATCTCAACAATGCTGAGTGAGGACAGCAACTGAAAGCATTCGTCTTGGGAATCTAGAGTACATGCTCCAAGGACCTCTCATTATCAAGTACATTTCCTTGTTAGCTCTCACCAATTTGAATTCAAGATCCACTAGCGTCATGTCTGAACAGTGCATTGCCGCTATATCAACCGAATCATTTCCGGCGGAAGTCTTGGATTCATCAGGCTTTGGCTTCTTCTTCTTCTTCCCCTTTTTATTGGCAAGATTGCGATCTTTCACCATCTACAGCAGAAGTAAGAGATTATCATGGAGAGAAGTTCATTGCACAGTCAAAAATAACTCACATTAGTAAGATCTGGGCCGGTGATAGCGACAGCTTGCTTTACATCTCTTTGTCCATTCTTCAAGGCAAAGAGACGTTTCGGAACCACTGCAACGGAAACAAAGTTAGAGAATAACATAGAAATTTTCATATATGTCATTGCACGTAAATCTAAAATGCAATCTAACAGGCTTTCATGAAATATCACTTTTAACAAACTACTGACAAAAAGCCGATCTTAGTGCGACTGCTGTAATTAACAAATGCTCTGTTTGCAAAGACAATGTAAAAAGAATAGTTAAATATTGGGTTGCATATTCAGTTGAAAATGGGAACAGGCCTGAATAGCTGCCATATTCATATGCAGTATAGGCAGAGTCATGATCATTATTGATTGGAGGATACACAGTAGTAGTTTTTGATTCGCTGAATGCTGTGTCTCTGTTCTTGTGAAATTAGTAAGCTTGCCGTGGGACGAGATTTCTTCGTCCAATCCCCACGGGATTCCCATGGGAAATCCTGCTCCCACGGCAAGCCTGGAGTTTAGCTTTGATACTAAATTTGTGGAGGAACATGTGCGCCCATGATTGCACCTGTGAAGCACACTCACAACAACACAAGCAAATATGAGGTTTGAAAATATGCTCACGATGTAATGAATTCTACATTAGTAAAACTGTCCGAAAGCGATTAATTAATAGTGAATGGCGAGTAGCGCATCTTGTAGATCAGGTATGGCATGGTAGTCGTCATGTCAATATCATTGACCCTGCCAATTGACACAATCGCATGCACGCGGCTTGATCGGTTGGTAGAGCACAGGTCTATTTAACCGGGGCCGGAGGTTCGAATCCTACCAGCCGCACATCTTTTGCATGGGAATTTGCTATTTCGTTTATTTCATTTCATTCTATTGATAATTGCTAAATACACAAACACAGAGACACAACACACCGAATCATAAGCCATCGCACAGCGTAAGCCTACAATGAAGAGAATTATGAGAATCGTGATTATTAATAACATGAGTTTCTAGATATATACATGTATCTATATCTTACACCTATTCATACTCATAAGAATCAGTAGTGTTAGGGTGAGGCTTAATATTTCCATTTTTACCAGTTATTGGGACAAAGCTGATCAATTTCAATTCGTTGCCATGAGAAAGCTCCATTGAGTTCTTGGTTTATCCAATGCTTAATCCAATGGCTACAACCACAGAATTAGACAGGTCGTCTGTTCTTCTGTTTGACTCATAGAAATAAACTGTTTTATCTGAAGTTCGCTAGAATGGAAATTGACTCAAGGTCGCGGCACATCCGAGGGAACTAAGTTGGGGCATGAAGAACCAATTAAAAGCTTCGATTTACTCATGTGACTGATTCTGACCCAATGATACAGACGTTGGCAGGTGCATCTAAGTGAAAATGCGTGCGATTTATGTGCCGTTATTGCGCATTGCATGAAGCTTTCCTTCCATTCTAGAGGTTTTATTGTTGTCTATTTCTATGGTTTGACTAGATAGGAAACATAGGATCTTGTAACGTTAATGAAATGGCACAATCTGCTGACAATACCAAAGCAATCGGACAATGAGCAGCCAGTTCAACATTAAACACGCCAAATTGTGCGAGGCTTCAATGACTATCATCAACCGGATCACACAACAAAGAGACACAGACGACATCAAGTTCTACAGAGAAATTTGTGAACGTTTTCTCGTGCGCCTGGTAAGTTTTTTAATAATGATCGGAGGGCCCAACATCATCGAGAAAGCTTTTGCACAATGATCTGAATTCTTCGAATCTGAAGGAATCTTGGCGATCGGAGCATTTTGAAGGAATTCAGAACAATCCGCAAGCGACGCACGACTATCTTTCCTATCTCTGTAAGGCATAAAAAAAATTTTCCCCACTTTCTAAGCTCCTACATGTGCCATTGTTTTGTAAGAGTTTGCACTTCTAGCAAAGTGATGAGCTAAAACAATATAATTCTGTGGTTACAGCAGCATTGCATTTGAACACATACGGATTGGAGAATGCCATCAGTCCTCATCAGGACTACTTCAATTTATTATTCAAATTAGTAAACATTACACTCAATTACAAATGACTGCTGGGATGATTATATCATCGTATGAGAATTTTCATTTTCAATGTCAGAGCGCTTGAAATGTGCAGTTTTGAATCTAAACTTACACGACAAAGTGCAATGTTAGCTTTATTGCAGTCTCCCACCCACGATTCGGGAATCTATTGCCTTGAGAAAGTCAAAGCATAACGTTTCAGCATAAAGTGCATTTTGATGATTGGCTCTTTGTGTGGCATTTCACTCTTTATAGCTGGGTCATGTTCTCTTTTATAAGGAAGAAAATTACAGCATAGTTAAGAAAGACTAAGACAAAGCATCATCAAGCATCGTTCTTACTAAACAAAAAAAGGAGAAATCCGGAGAATAAGTAAATAAGTGATGAGTGCAACCAAATAGTGGGTAGAGTATGAACACTTAAACCACATCTAATGCACGTCAGACTTCATATCAGAAAAACAAAACCTTATCGAGATCTGCGCCAATGAAAATTGAACAATAATTCAAAAAACTATCAATTATTTGCGGAACAAAGAAGGAGTATTGATCTGAACTGTCAAGATTATTACATCAGTTGACGAACTCTGTCTAGACCAACATTTGATTAATTGTAGAAAAGGCTATCCCCTACGTTGAATTCTGCGGTTTGATATCACATACAGAAGAGAAATGATTCTCATCCTTCACAAGTTATCACCTGATTTGATGACGACAATTGCAATGGAAGTTAAGGCAATTATTTTTTAGCACGTGCGATAGTAAATAGCGGTATCTGAGCGCTTCAGTAATTCGCATCTGTTTCTAAAACTCCTTTGATGTATTCAGCACGAACACTCTGATCAACCACGTTTCATTGCAAGTAAATAAAACGAGTGTATGTGTTTAAGCTTTGAAAGATCTACCTCACCATAGTAACCCCTGCAGGCAAAGTTTGTCTGGACAATTAAACTGCTTGATTTAAATTGATGATAATGCTGCCATGACGCCTAAATGATTAATTGGTATCGCAAATATTATGTGAATTAAATTAGGGATTGGTTGTACTGATATTCCATTTATTCCGTCGTTTGTTTGTCTTTGATAAGTCGCCAGAATTAATCAAAGTTCCTCAAGTTTCATCTCTACCACAAAAACTACCGGCATTGTGGGGCATGAATTATATGGCAAACATTAATTAGTTCTTTATCAGTGGTCTGTTAACGTACTGGAATAGAATTGAGGCAGAGGTCTTGGAGAGTTTGATTCTCTTCTTGCAAAATCAGTCTTCTTCAACAAACCAAGTCAAAGCACTTCCCATGCTTCGGTGCATAAGATAAGAGTTGAATTCTGTAGCCAGTAAGCCAAACTGCTGCAGTCTTCATCTACTTTCTTTAAAGTTGAATTCTAGGGAAGACAGTGCGAGTTCATTGTGCATTCAAACGATTTGGCAGACTTAAATTCATACATGAGTCTCAAAGACGCACAGCGAATACCCCAATGGTCAATGCTTCACCGGTAAAGATGAGACATGCTTACATTGACTTACCTTGCTTTATGAAGATAAAGTATCGATCAATAAATGTATCTTAACAGAGAAGTTGCGCTTTTGCATTCATCGGACATGAGGCAATTTTGTTCCTATTAAAATACTGGGAGCTGAAATATACGTTGGTCACAAAAATGGACGGAAGAATCCGATATCTGTGATAGCCGAATTCTTGCGCAGTTGTTGTCTTATAATATGAGAAAAAATAGCAGCTGTATGTCATTTATTTTCTATAACATTTGACAAGTGAACTAATTTTTTTACTTTCCTGAAATTATAGTGCTTTGTGTCTTCAAAATCGACAGATTTCCATGGATCTCCGCTATTAATAAATATAGATTCACCACAACATGTACTGCCGATCTGGTCGTGTGGATAGAACGATCGCTTAGCACTCTTGATGTCTTTGTGTTCGAATCCTGGTCGGACAATTTGTGATGATCCAATAATACTTTTTCTAAACTCGCTATTAATATAATATTCCACATTGATTGTCATCTTACTAAAGACCTTGCGGTCAGAATAAAAGATGACAAAATAAACTAGACTAAACCTTTTCTAATCAAGTGAAAATCAAGTAATTAACGGTTTTTGGCTTAAACAATGTCTTTCACCAGGCTGACGATGCAAGCATCAACAAACGACAGATCAGTCACACTGAATGATATTCTAACATGATCTACAATCACTAATGCTCAAGCTAGCTAGTGGCCTCCGTGCCACAGTGGTTAAGTGCTTGGCCTGGCGATCTTTCGGTGCAGAGGTCGAGCCCCGAGTATCATTGGAAGTCGTAAGGAAGGGCATCACAACGTTCCAAATTAAGTCTGTCAACTGCGTCCAAATCCCAAGTATGGGGGTTATAGTGATGTTGAACTATCATTTCTTAAGGCTGGCTAATAATCGATTTCTATTACATAGTCATAATTTACGATGTGCTTTACACAGCATGAGTTGGAATTCATTGAATTCAATTGAAACAGACATTATCCTTTACAGGAGATTTTAGATTGCGAGAATAAGATGACGATCACATGCTTCTCAAATTACATTTCTTCACACGCATTCTCAGTCCCTCCAATTTTTGACTCATTTGAAGTTTCTTAAGTGGGGTGGACCCTACCCCTAAAGGCTTATTTAACAAATGATTATCTTCAAAAATTTGAAGATCTTTAAGCAATAAATAGCCTTGAGCTTAAGGCTATGTATTGAAGACCTTAAAGGCTTGACAGAATTTTATGTAAGCCGAGCGGACGTCCCTGGGTGTCTATAATATTGTGATATACGGGCTGGACTTCACCCTACATGCATAGTGTACGAGATCCCACATGGTCTCTTAACAAGTGATTACCTGAGTCAAAGTTTTCATTCCTGAATTAATTGGAGCTTTGTTAGAAATGGGTTGGAATTAATTGAATATAAACAGACACTACCAGCAATCACAATTTTAATCCGATTATAGACCAGCGTCCAATAACTGCAGTCATTTAATCATAAAACTTAGAAAATCAATAATTATGGATATAATCAAAACAAATAAACAGTTGTCAGAGAGCACTTTTTATAATGCGCCTATAATTAATGCCTTTTTATAATTCCATGATATCCGTAAACTGTAGAAAACGAGCGTAAATGACATGATTCTAGCTATTTAAATAAGCAATGTTGAATTTCGAGGATCGTCGCACAACTTTTCTTTGATTCAATACTATCTTCTTGCATCGTTCCCTCATTTCAGTTAGATGCCAAGAGAAATATACCACATCCTCATCAGAGATAGTTAGAAGACAGTGAGCATTTCGATCGTTCCATAAACGCAGTGCTGATTTAAATGAATTGCAAGGATAGTTGTTATTCAATATTGCAATAGTAGTCAATAGCCTTTTCTGCTTGTATGAAGGAACCACGGATTGGAAAGTCAATTTCTTGCATTGGTTAAAAAGATCTTTCCGAGCATTTTTCATCCTTAATTTTCATATCAGTGTTATGTGTCAACGCTGAAGAAAGCCTCATGAATACTTCAGAGAACATTATTCAAAACTGACCCAACAAACTTTTACAATGCGGATAGAAATAGTTTGCTATCTCATCGGGGATGGGAAGTGTATCACGGGACTTTCCATAAACATATTCCATCAACTTACGAAGTGTGAGAAACTCTTGTCAAAGAAGAACTATGGGTAGAACACCAGAAATTTCAATATATCTCACCGGATATTTCCCTTGAACACTTTTGGTGCAGGTAGCAAAAAATCGCTTATGGTATTAACATGACGAATTTGTGTGATTTTGACAATACGTACTAGTGACAAAGCGAAACTTTTAACCACATATTTCTACGCAGAAATTACTATTTTAAAGTATTTTAGTACGCCATCCAGCAAAATTGTTCTTAAAAGCGAAGGTGTAAATCACAGCTTTGCATTGTCGGGCGGTTTTCTCCTTGTCATCGAAATTCAATTGCTGGTCACACTATACAGATCAAGTCCCTGCATCGAACAGAGTACCGCAAGGCACCACTGTATGACATGTATTATTTCTTTTTTAACTTTTAGCAAAATGTACTATTTCTTGGCCGAATTATTCATTTGCCTTCTAGAAGACAACTTGGCTTCATCCTGCCGGCAATCTCATTGTCACATGTGACTTTCTTGATGAGATTTCTAAAATAACAAGCAACATTGTAGTTCGCATGACACTTTGTTGTTGAGACATTTTCTTGTATCAATAAATCTAAGTTTTTTGCAAAAAGCACCCATGATGAGCACGAAAGCACAGTATGCATTATTCGAAATCATTTTATGGCTTTTATCCAAGTACAAAACAACTCGTGAATGAAGACATGCAATTAAATAAACATACAGAGAGCCTATCGTGTTTCAAACAATCTACATTTACGATTTACACAATGTCAGATATCTGTAATAATGACTCATTTTTCATACAATGGTCATTTGACCATTCATCAGCATCTATATTGATCATCAGCGGTCCCGTCGAATAAAATTTCGGTGAATTACGCTGTCTAAATATGGCCTGCGAAAAATACTTGAGCTACGCCTATTGCCAGCAGATTTGTGCAAACTTCTTGCGGAGTATGTCTGATTGATTTTTGACGATTAACTTTAAACAGACTCGTGTCGGTATCACCTAAAGAAAGATGTTATAGAAACTCACTGCTTAAAGGACCACCATCATTCTTCTTTTGCTCCAGCGGAGGTGCACAAGGGATCAGATAGCCTTCCATTGGCCATTCAAACTTGTTGTTCCACTGACCTTTATCATTCAAGGGCCAGGAGAGAGCCTTCTTGCTCCATTCCGGATTACTGACTTCATTGTGCTTCCACTGGCCCAGAATATCGAAGCGCTCCTGCTTCATTCCCCAGCTATGAAGTAAAGGAGAGAGTTAAGATGGCAGAATGTTGCAGTTTATGTTTGTACTTACCGTTGATACTTGGTCGCTTTACCGGAAACGACTTCGCAGACGCCAACTGAGCAGGAAAGGCCAACAGGAAGGCCGGTTTCTGTGTTGACCGGCTGCGGAGTGTCCATGGCACTGAGTGGAACACCCAAGTAGGTTAAAGCCAACTCCGGATTGCCCTGAAGGATAAAGGATGACGATGAGACCAGTGCAGACAGTGCTGCTAATGTGATGCGGGTGAGAATGTCAATGGAAGTTGATACTATCAACCTCAAGACACGGGTCGTCGAAAATCCGTCCGAAATATTCAAAAATATTTTCATCACTATTAAAGTACATGAAAGGGATGTGCTTAGTCTGACAGTAACTTATACACATAACATGAAACAGAATTTTCCTGGTCATTGGTGGAGTGCGTGAGAGAGGGTCATAACCATGAAGAGGCTTCGAATGGAATACTGCTCGTATAGAGGGATGAAAGTGGTTAGTCGGCTATATTTTCCTTTGTGCAAATAATCTGATGATCTTTAACTCGGATACACGCACACCATGCAGTGTCTCTCCCGAGTATCTTAACTTGTGAAAAGTACAATCGTATCGTATTAAGTATGATCTTTGAGATGCCTTAATTAGGCCAAAACTGTGTCATCAGTTTTTAGAAATCTAACACTGTAAAACCTTGAGATGCTATACTGAGCAGTTTTAGAAATTGTTAACTTGAGACAACATAAGGCTTGCGATAAGAGCCGTACATACAACTTTGAGTAATTAAGGGGTGTTCGTTAACTTCGACGCGGATTTCGAGACATTATTTTTCAGCGTCTAAGTGTCTATTGCAAAGACTTGAATGAAAACTATGCCATTGATGTCAAGTCTCGTCGTCATCATCGAGTTAGCGATCAATATCGCTACCATAGATATCTAATTTTTAATTAAATGAATCATGTCTATCTGCTGTCATTCACGCGATGCCGTTTCCTACACCAACATCACCTAGATCACCGATTTCGGCTACTGAAAGGACTGTTGTTCATGTATTGGTACACCACTATTGATCGCAAGGGATGTCAGCTTCAATCATAAAGAAAAACCTGCTTCAGATTGATGGTTGGAATGTTACGGAAGGTGGAATAAAAAACATGTGGAACAAGGAGTTGGAAGAGATTGTGGACAGAAGGGGAAAAGGTGGAGGAAGACCATCACGATCACCAGAAACGAAGACCATCATCATCGAGAATCAACAATATTCGATCTCCACCATTCAAAGATTAGTCAAAGAGCAGCGCGATCAGACCATGGAACACCATGATATTCTCTCAATGGAACACCATGATATTCGAAGATGACTGGGCTCGTCCACACACAGCTGAAGAAAGCGTGAAGTTTAAAGAGCAGCATTTTCCGAACTTTTTTCGGACACGTCTTCGTGAGGAGCATGAATGGTATGCCCCTTCAAAGATGGATGACTTATGGCCAATTGAACGAATATGGCGCCATCTGGTTAACGTCGTCTTCAATGATTGACCATTACCTGGGTCTGATGACGAGTGGAAAGAAAGGATTCAGTCTGCGTGGGACAATGTCTCCGTGGAGTTGTGCGTGCGACTTATCCATGAGATTCCGGCCAGACTTCATCAGATTGCCAACAATAATGGCACAAAAATTCATCCGTCTTGGCGATGCAAAACCTCACAGCATCGGTGCAGGTGCAGCTTTTGTGATCCGCAGGATTCTAGTGATTCCTTCACAGAAGATAGTGAACTTCTCCTGACGGAAATTGAATCTCAGGAATATGATAGTGAATAAAGCAAAGCCAACGTGTCTTGTTTTTGTTTAAAAGAAATTCTACCTGATCATTTTGCTTTTATTTCGCTAGTAGGGGTCACATACAAAAGACACAGTCTGGGAAGTATATTTCATTCATAGTGGAAAACTTCAGGGCGTTAAAAACTTATGAAATAATTATCTAAAAACCGCGTCGAAGTTAACGAACACCCCTTATATACTTCGCTTTTTCTTCCCAAAAATGTAGTTTGCCGGTTTCAGTAATGTATACCAAGGCCTGTGGTGCAGTAATTTTCGAATTTAATTTCTATGTGAATACAGTAAACTGTTTCTAGACACCGAGAAAGTTTTCATAACATCTCCAAACAAGAAATGATTTCAGCATTGTTGATCCTGGTGTTGAAATATACAGAAGATCGTCTAAATAATGCCATTCATTTGTTTCAGGGCATACGGGACGCTACGTTTCGCCAGCCTCATGTGGCAGTGATTCAACCTCATATGAACGAGGTTTTCAAAATTTAATGTCTATTTTTTTAAGAATGTTGTACTCCTCTATTTAAGCGATTGTCATAGCATGTTGTCAGCAATTGTTGCAATGGCCAAAAAATTGATTGTCAGTCAACTTGTGACTTCTGCTCAACGGAAATTGGAGACTACATCTTGTCTTACTTGAAATTTCGGTTATTCAACAATAGTGCAAATAATACAAGTGAGGAATAATCTTCAGCTAATCGGGACATCTTTCCGTTTAAATGGGACAATATTGTGACCTGTAACACTAAATACTTCATGCAATCAGACAACTGCTCGTCTAAATCGTGAGATTAAGAGATCAGCGCACTAGTGTTCTAGGATTCTTCAGTATACAGTAAGATTTGAGCTTCATTAAGGTAATCAATGAGAGCCGTCCCTCACCTCCATTCACAAACAACGGCAATTCAGTTGCACGCGGTGATGTAAGCAGCAATGAAATCTGATGAACAACGTTGCTTGATACAATACAATTGGGCGATACAATAGATGTTGAAGCTAAAAGACGATGTGTTCCTGGAACAATTTGTACGTAGACTATATAATACTGGAAGGCTATGAAGTAAGTAGCATGATAATGATGATCAGCATGAAAAAGAAATAAAGTTACCAAGGCAAAATCAACGATAGTGACGTCTCCTTCTGTAAACAGAAGTCAGGCTTGTGACGAAGTGTAGCCAGGACTGACTGGTTGTGCCATACAGCATAGAGTAGGGGTTTTACATCTTCGAACAACTCTGACAGAGTGCAGAGTCTAGTCTTTATTTCTTTTCCATGTTGATCATTATTATCATGCTACTTACTTCTTAGCCTTCCAGTATTATATAGTCTACGTACAAATTGTTCCAGGAACATATCGTCTCTTAGCTTCAACATCTATTGTATCCACAGAATTAAATATTTTGTTTATCTGCTTCGGTTTGCTAGAAGTGTGATTAATACGAAATGGACGGCAC
Organism: Prostheceraeus crozeri; assembly: GCA_907163375.1. Lineage (NCBI taxonomy): Eukaryota > Metazoa > Platyhelminthes > Polycladida > Euryleptidae > Prostheceraeus > Prostheceraeus crozeri. Next base: position 65,151 of record CAJQUW010009950.1, read on the forward strand.
ATAGAGGAACCTATTGAGTGGGCAAGAAGGAATTCCTAATACCTTACAGAGATAGGAAAAAAAGTCGTGCGTCGCTTGCGGATTAATGTGAGTTCCAGCAAAGTGCTTCGATTGCCAAAATTCCTTCAGATTCGAAGACTTCAGATCATTGCCCACAAGTTTTCCGCATAATGTTGCCCCTTCCGATCATTATTAAAGAAAGTAGCAGGCGTACGAAAATTAGTTCACTTGATGATCCTCTCCTCGGCATTGCTCACTGTATAGCAGGGTTGCCAACTCATATCGACAAAAATAGTGACCATACTTCGTGGTTTATGTAGAATTTGAAAAAAAACATGATTTTAATCTGTTTTACGCAAGTTGATCAATATTTAATCTATAAGTCGTTTTTTGTTTATTTCCATGTCATATTATCACAAAATGCAGTGTATACGTATATAACGAATTTGCTATATGTTGATTCAAATAATAAATTTATCTTATTTCGGATGCATTATCAAAATGTTAAGTAATTTCTATGGAGCTTGTTGTTTACAATGCACGAGTATATATGTATAAAAGATTCTTGAACATTATGTACATGTACATAAACGATAAATCAAAATTGCGGATATATACTGATTACTGACTTCTCTCTGTATTTTCTTACACTTATCAAGGATTCTTTGGGATATTTGTAAGGTTAAAAAATCACAATATAATGAAAACAATTAGTAGAAGAAGCAAATATACTTCCAAGAGTACTACCGAAATAATTTCGAAACCAGACAAGAACCAAAGATACGACGGAAGACATAGTCACATTTCACTGATCGTCAACATAATTTAATTACACTTCCAAATGTGAAATTTTTATTTTTACAATTTAAACGATGCACACAATTTTTACAATTACAATAAGCGCAATTTACTCTACTCAAAAATTTGCTTCAAAGCTACTTAAAAACATTGACTGGTCACATCGGCAAGAGAAGACCGAAAAAGGGTTTTTTAGTCAATTTGAGAACATTGAATCGATTATAGTTTCAGAAATTCTGTTGTAACGGGTAGACACACTTGATTGCTCCAAATGCAGGCGACGTTTCTTTTCTTCCAAATGCTCCACTCGCTGTCTCGTCTCATTCAACTCCTGGTGTGTGTCTTTTGAAGACGCCAACAGATTCCTGAAGGGAGCGCGTTTGAGAAGCACGTTCAATTCTGCACAAAGCCAATTGTTTGGATTCGTTCTTGTCCTGTGTTCCAGCCTTTTGTATCCGTTCCAACACACGTTCGTGCGGAACAAGGCATTCAAAATTGGAGCGGTCGAAGCGGTCCCTCACGAAACGAACAGAATCATAAAGCAAGGATCGCATCCTACTTTGATTCAAACATTCAGTGGATTTCATCACAGAAAAGCCACGTTCGACTTCCATGTTGTGAGTAACGACCAGCAGAAACGATTCAACTAAGATCATAAGCTTTGGAAATGAGTTTGAGTCATCGACAACAGTTAACAAAGCATCATCTGGATGTTTGGACTGCATGATACTTTATAGATACTTTATGTGTTTATATTCATACTTAAATTAGTGATTTTTTATTGTTCAATTCTTTTTAGTTTTGAAATAAGGGGTCACTAGTTTTTAGTGACTTGGGAAAAAATAGTGACCAAATAGTGACCTTTAGTGACCGGTCACTAAATAGTGACCGAGTTGGCAACCCTACTGTATAGTGCATACCACAGAATTAGATTCATCTGCGCGCGCTTCGGTTTCCTAGAAAGGAAGAATTGTATGCAACCTTAATGTCGAAATGGCACATCAACTTGCTCCTTCTCGAAATCGATAATTCGTGTATCACTTGCTATTGGAAATGGCAAACAATAAGCTGTCAGCAGGGTACACCAGAGCCAGTGAGAGATGCGTGCGTGCTGGGATATCACTTCGCACACACCAAAACACACATCCCTGCCTTGGCTTCGATTCAATGTATGCACTATACAGTGAACAATGCCGAGTAGAGGATGTGAAATCATCAAGTGAACTACTTTTCGTACGCCTGCTACTTTCTTTAATAATGATCGGAAGGGGCAACATTATGCGGAAAACTTGTGGGCAATGATCTGAAGTCTTCGAATCTGAAGGAATTTTGGCAATCGAAGCACTTTGCTGGAACTCACATTAATCCGCAAGCGACGCACGACTTTTTTTCCTATCTCTGTAAGGTATTAGGAATTCCTTCTTGCCCACTCAATAGGTTCCTCTATGTGCCGTCCATTTCGTATTAATCACACTTCTAGCAAACCGAAGCAGATAAACAAAATATTTAATTCTGTGGTGCATACATTGAATCGAAGTCACGCATCGATGTGTGTTTTGGTGTGTGCGACGTGATATCACAGCACGCACGCATCTCTCACTGGCTCTGGTGTCCTCTGCTGATAGCTTATTGTTTGCCAGTTCCAATAGCAAGCGATACACGAATTATCCATTCGAGAAGGAGCAAATTTTCTAATTCGGTGATGTGCCATTCAATATTAAGGTTACATACAATTCTTCCTTTCTAGGAAACCGAAGCGCGCGCAGATGAATCTAATTCTGTGATTGCATCGTCCAATTGCATTGTATCAAGTAACGTTGTTCACCAGATTTCATTGGTGATCACCAGATTGCTGCTAACGTCACCGACTGAGAGCAGGCGAAATATATCTGCCACTAATGCATCCTGTGATTTTTCTGTTTACAGCAAAATTCACCCAATGACAGTTGATTCAAATGTGTGCTGTTTGCAATCTCTCAACGAAACACTTAAAATCTTCGTGAGGTTGATTCTAAGAGAATTTTGATTATTCTTAACGTCAAGATTGATTGCATAAGACGAAACGTAAAGCAATTCCTCTTTATTGCTAAAGGAAAACTGGGAAAACAAGTCTGCTATTCGGGAGAGCCGCATAATCAGGACAAATTCCCGCAATGTGTCTCGATATAACGGAGTGTACGGTACTTTGATAGTCCTTCGCATTGCAAGTCGAAACCGGCTTTAATCGCGTCACACAAAGGGAAACAGGATTCAAGATCATTTCACATCCGGGTTGGCTGGGATGCCATCACGCGGACAATATTTTTATTCAGTGACACGCAAATATTCTATATCATATATATTCCGCTTCAAGTCACAAGGCTGCTTCCTAAGGCCAGGTGACTGACTTTGGACACAGCTATTCGGCTATTCCTACTATTTCACATGGACGTTGTGAGGATGGGCGAACACAGAAGAAGAATGAAATTATCGCTCCTTCTGACAACAAAGGACAGGTCTCAAAGTGAGGATGGAAGCACTATCCAGGATCGGCAAGCACAGCTCAGTACGGGCGGACTTGAGGACGGAGAATCTTATCTGCTTCAGAATTTATGAGTATTATTTGTGTCAGGTAATTTTACATGCTATTGACTTTCTATGTGCGCAATTTTCCTTGTCACAAGCTTTTAGCGTTATTTGAGATATTTGTTGTGAGTTTAGTTTAGTTGGTTTGCCGTCAAATCATTCTTGATGCAGCTGCCTTCGAGAACAAGCGTGACCAGGGGAAATTCATCTTTTTACTCATCAAATTCTAATGGAAAAAATCGCTCCAACTAAGTTATTGTGTGATAGTTTGTCAGCCCGGATCAATGGGAACAGGCATTTGGTGCCGCTGTGCAACGCTGATTGTGAATGGACGTACAGTCAGCAGTCACCATCGGCAACTTTCAAGTGTCACATACAACCCGAAATCATTAACAATAAGTTCTGATGAGTCAGTGTATTATTATTCATTCACTTTCACTGCATATTTACCTTCAATCTGCAATGAATGGCTGCTCCTCATTTTTCTATGATATCAATGACAGTTACATCATCAAAGAACAATGACTTCAGCAACATTTAAGTGGGATTACCGCATTGCATGAAAATATTGACTTAAATACTCTTATCTTTCAATGACGAGACTGACGCACTCACCATGTTGTAAACTCGACCGTCTGATTCGAAATGTCCAGCGAGCATATGCATTGCTGTCTGATTTCTCCAACAAAGTGACGAGGAATCCTGACACATTCTGACCATTCGGCAACCGGGATCGAAGTGGGAAGTCGGATAAACCGAGAGCCAAGTGAGGTAGACTCCTGAGATAAATATTCCCATCCTGTAAATGTTCATCATGAAATGGAAATCAAAGCAGAAACTGTATTACACTGCATGCACGTGCAACTTGCTGACACTTTTCGATCCATGATGAGTAAGAGGAGATTGAACAAACAATGGAAGCAAAGACATGCCCTCATTAATCGTGCTTCGTGCGTCACCAGACAATAGCTATTAAGTAAATGATGATAAAGAGAAATGCATTGATCTCGTCAGTTTATCATCCTGAGTGTCAGTAAAATAGTCAGCTTTTGTTGCGCCTTGTTCAACTTCATCGCCTTCTTACTGACAGTCAGGATAATAAGCTGATGAGATCAATGCATTTCTCTTTATCACCATTCACTAAATTGCCAACGTCTGGACTCTTGAATATCTGAAGAGAATGACAGCTATAAGACACCAACATCCATAGAAATAAACTGTTTATCTGAAGTTCGCTAGAATGGAAATTGACTCAAGGTCGCGGCACATCCGGGGGAACTAAGTTGGCGCATGAAGAACCAATTAAAGGCTTCGATTTACTCATGTGACTGATTCTAACCCAATGATACAGACGTTGGCAGGTGCATCTAAGTGAAAATGCGCGCGATTTATGTGCCGTTATTGTGCATTGCATGAAACTTAATTTCCATTCTAGAGGTTTTATTGTTGTCAATTTCTGTGCCAACACCCTTGATTCCCCGACCGCACTCGCCTGACTCAGAAATCGAACCGAAGTCATACATGCCAAGTCTCCCGCATTTCGCGGGAGTCTCCCGCATTTTTAGTCAATCTCCCGCTCACCCGCATAATTGCTTAAATCTCCCGCATCGTAATTTATTTACGCCGTATTTTAAAGTAGGCCAACAGTTTTTATCCTTCTAGTGTGCTCTTTCCATCATTCAAATGTAGCAGCAAGCGTTCGGACTGATTAGCCACTCACCGCTAGCCTATTCTTCGATTAGCCCTCCTCCATTCCCTCACAACCAATGAGAAGCATGCAATCATACGTTTATTGAAACGAGAGATCTTCTTTTGATTCACGAATTCTATCTTTTTTATTGGAAATGTGATAAATTAATTGTCTTCAAAAATAAATATTCTCCATTTATTGAAGGAAATATAGGAAGTTGATAGGGCTTTTAAATATGATTTAATCTAATTTTACTATTTTTGTTGTTGGATCATTTGATGTTGGGTCTCCCGCATTTTTGTTTTGAAACCTTGGCATCTCTGCGAAGTCCGCGTTGGAGACTGAATGCTGGTAGCGTTCTGTTAATAATAATAGGACAATAAGCTGTCGACATCACTTAGAGATGACTTCTGCCTTCACTCACATTCCTTTTGAACCGTCAGCGTGACATAGTGAAGAAGGTGCAAGCTCGTCTCCATCGCGGACCTCGATTCGACTGCTTGGTCAGGCGCATAGAAATAAACTGTTTATCTGAAGTTCGCTAGAATGGAAATTGACTCAAGGTCGCGGCACATCCGGGGGAACTAAGTTGGCGCATGAATGACCAAGTAAGAGCTTAGATTTACACATGTGACTGATTCTAGCCCAATGATGAAGACGTTGACAGGTGCAGCTAAGTGAAAATGCGTGCGATTTTTGTGCCACTGTTGTGTATTGCATGAAGATTAACTTCCATTCTAGAGGTTTTATTGTTGTCAATTTCTATGGTCAGGCGAGTGCAGTCGGGGAATCAAGGGTGTTGGTGTCTTGTGACACCATACCTTTGTTGTCTGGACTCTTGTCTGGTGACGCACGAAGCACGATTATTGATGACATGCTTTTGCTCCCATTGTTTGTCCATTCCCTTCTGACTCATTATGGATCGAAAAGTGTCAGCAGAAAAGTTGCACGTGTAAAAGCACCCTAAGCAGATTCGATCGAATCAGACGTCAGCGTTAACAGTGGCTTCATTTACACTCAGGTCTTTAAAAGTTCATTGTCTTTGAGAATAAATATAACAAACAAATAATGGGACTTTTACTTGAACATACACACAAGACGACGTTTTACAGTTTGAATTCCAAAACAAGATTGTAATATCTTGGAATTGTGCGATAATTTTGATATAGGAGTACATTTTATTTCAACAAATTGCCGTCTACTTAAGCAAGCCAAATGCACATATCGTCACCATTGTAAATTTGAAAGAAAGACGCTTCTTGTGGAGGAAAAGGGGAAGGACTGTGGAGTTTAAAATATGAAATAATAGTTCCAATGAAGCTAGCTATTGAGAAATTATCTGAATTAAGAATAATCAAAGTGCCTCAAGCTTTTCATGTTTAGAAGTCTCTCGAATCAAAGATGATATATAATTCAGACTAATCAGACAGAGTATGATGAGCACCACCCCACCACATAACGAGCATATCGGGGTATATGCGTGTAATAGGTTTGTTGAACATTAGAGTTTTTACATTCGGAGTCAGATGACGACATTCATCTGATGATGTATTTTTTCTTGCCTTTCATATAGCATTACTTTGAGTTGAAATGAAGATTCAGATGAATCCACAATAATTTTATTTGCAAATTGTTGATAATTGTTTGAAAAAGGCATTATTTATTTATTTACTTATAAATTACATTAAACTCTTTCTACACAATAAGAATGATTAAAATGCGTAGATAATGTTTATCTTGTCCATCTGTATAGTCACAAACAATTGAAAACCGTCTTTAATATGTACCATAATGCAGTATAGCGCGAAGCGAACATTTTCTTCAACAGAATTACATGTACAAATGTATGACAATAAGTAAAAAACATATCTAAGAAAGTGATAACACAATAGAGCCTAGGAATGGAAGATTTATCGTCTTATTATGAAACATCTCATACCCACACTCATACAACGCTACCCTCGTCATCCAAATATTGAAGATCACTCATACAAGCTCACCTGATTAGAACCAGTGTCTGACTCTGAGTACCAATCGGAAAAAGTTCAGTATCATTCGGCGGTTTCTTGAGAGACACCTGCTTTCACTAAATATCACCATTTCCGCTGTTACTAAAAATAGGACTGTGGCATTGAATGCTATCGTCCGCTCTTATAGATTCCGTGAAGTACACAGACGACGTGCGAATTGTTGACGAGAGCCGCGAGAGAGATAAATGTTAATTCTAATTCGAATAAAAGATGGAAAGATTATTGGGAATATTATCAAGATATATTTTCTAAACACAATTACGTGCCATCTATCAGCATGGCGCTCAACTTTAAAAGTGTCTGAAAACGAACGATTGCGAGACGCAAATAAATTTGTAACCGAAAGAAAGAAGAGATCAACATGATTCTAGTGGCACCACTGCCGGCCTCGTACAATGTCTAGATCGCCCTACAGAGTGTGGTTTTGAAAAAACTAAAAGATAAACCGCTCAACGGCAGCTTAGTACCATTATCTTTTAGGAAATCTAGAAATGGGCTTATAGAAACAAAAACAATGTCAGTTTCGTATCAATTCGAGCAATAAATGATCAAACGGTAACTTTATGATTAACGTCCCCCCCCAGTTTTCAAATTTTTCTAGAATCTGCAAAATTAATCATCGTTACAAAAAACTCAGGTAGACTTACTTGGGTTATGTTCTACCCACTATACGAAAATTTCATGCAGATCCGACAGTACGGCTGAGGAAAGCATAGAGACGATAACGTGAAGTGTAGCGATTTCAACAGCTTGATACTGACTTCGTCTGTTCGACGCAATATTGTTACTCGTTGTGTGCATTGTTCTCATCTCCGTCTCTCTCCCTCTTCGTCTCATCCACTGCTATTTGAAATCTTCCCGTGACCACACCTTGCCACACCTTTATTTAAGTAAAAAATGTTGGTGTAAGATGCGGCCTGGTCATCACACCTCGACGGAGTTGGTCCGGGAAATGACTTGTTTGAACCTCAAAAGCTTTTCTGCCAGACGATGAGGTCAGAAGAAGTCAGATCAAGTTTGCAGAACATCTCTGCCATTTCAAGTTATTCGCCCTAATTTTCACAAAGTATTTGTCCGAATTGCACAAATTTTGGTATACAGATAGAAAATATCCTCACTGGACGTGAGCATAAAGATTGTGACGATTGATAATTTCACGAATTTTAGACACATATAAAAATCTGGGAGATAACCCATAAGTAACCATCAAACATGGGATTGCAGATTTGGTGATCTAAATGTCATTGTTCTATAACCGGTCTCGTTAGGTCACAGAACAAATCAAGAATGTAAACAGAACATAAACAAATAGCTACATTCGCATAAGCCCGGCATGTTGTGAATAAGTCAATAAAATGAGGTATAGGTTCCCGTTGAAAATCTATTCAAATATGCGTGAGCAGCAAGCATTATTGCAGCTCTGGTGCACTTGGCTGTAGAAGTGGAAAGATCGAAATATATTTCCAACAGACAACAAACCCCCATTATTTTAAATCAACTGTCATTTGATATCAGCAGGTGAATACCAGTATCATCCATCCGCAAATTATAGATTGACATCAACAAACCTCAGGAAGATGCTGCTTGCCATCATCGCTCTCAAACCGATGAGGATGCATTATTAATGCCGAGAACCGTCGACATATTACATCATATTTGGTTTTGTCTGCTCATTACACTGCAAACGGGGAAGTCATCTGTCTACTCCTAAGAGAGTATACACAGTGCATCTAATGGAAGGAAGGTCTCTTAAATTCACAAGCAACAGACCTAATGATGAACATTAAATTAAGTACTAATTCATACAATTCACGATCAAAAATTCTGATTTATGAACAATGTGAAGAATGAGTATGTGCACCACTTAGTCAAACAGGCACGCTTCGTCGATAGTTTAGCTGGTAAACGTTGTACTAGAATGCCAGAGGTCGTGGTTCAAATCCACCAATACACTCTGTATGCGGAAACAGTCATCATTAATTTCACTCTCGCATTAGTATAAATAGTGCATAAAGAAACATGTCAGGTGTGAGAGGTACACTAATGGTGAAAAAAACAGAAAAAAATGAAAGAAACGAAAATAAAGAAAAAAAAAAGAGATTGTCATCACATCGCACAATACACGCCGCAAAGCCGATATTTTTGCATCATTGAACTCACAACAAGCGTTTAATTGGCAGATTCGTGCTTGGTGGTAGATTAATAGAAATTGTCAAGAAACTCGTCTGAATCTATATTGATGTCGAGAAGAAGTAATTCTGCATTTTTTCAATGGCGGTGTGTCATTTTTTCTTTGTAAAGTAACGATACTGTCCACCAAGAAGGTCCAATTCTCTGGCCTACTTTCATAGAAGTAATTTGATCAATGATTTAGTGAGGAAAATGAGCTTGATCTCTTCAATCAATTGAGGTATATTTCTATAATTGTGCTAGGTCAAAGGCTTTCTTGCGGATGAGCAGTTATGTTATCAAAAAAGCTATCCCACCCCTTCAGTGTGCTTTGAGGTTTTAAAACGTCACACACAGGTCCGATGGCCTGAGTATATCCAACCACGATGGAAAAACATAAAATCTGTTCAATCTCGCAGACAAGCAGGCATAGAGGTAAATACCTTTCATTTCACTATTAAAAAAACATGGCATTTATGACAACGTCAAAAAATAAGATATAATGTCAGTTGTCTTCATTGGGCAAGAGGTGGCAGGGCATTAGCTCCGTTTTTGGGCAAGGTGTAAAAGGGCATCGTTCGAATGTAAGAAATGCCTATCAACTTTCTGCATTTGGTAGGTGCGCTGACTTAGTTGCATACCCAGCATGATTAAGCAGATGGCCTTAGGCGGGTGAATCATCATCAAATAATTGAAAAGAGGAGAAATAACTCTCCGGTAACAATATCGTATTAACATTGTGTTCAAAACAGACGACGTTTCGCGTCCAGACGCTTAGGTAGCCGTCCAGTGGTTCGACGTACTCAAGGAATTTAACCATGCTTTTGCTATTGATTGGAAAGTAGAATAGTCTAGATCCTAATTGACATGGAAATATCTTCTGGTCATTTCTAGATGTTAACGCAATCCCTGTCGATAAGCTAAACATTCACTTCAATCAATCAATTTATTGTATTCACAACATGTTCCACTCCATCAGATTTGGCGAGACCTCCAATGTCGGCAAACAGAAAGCATTGAGCAATTTAATCCACAATTAACTACATTTCTTACTTACATCGCGATCAGAAGCATGAAAAATGAAGACATGCACATCATAGGAAATGACCTGAGCCATTCCGTGTCCCGAAAAATTATGACTCTGGCTCACTTGATAATAGAGAACATCGAAAATTATCATTCTAACCAAAACTGTTATCTGCGCTCCTCATTGGACTAGCATGTGCTTTTCTTTGAGAACCTGTCTGACAACTAAAGGAACCAGTTGTAAACTCGGCAGACGCGCAGATTCGTGGATAGGCAAATGGTGTCAGACGTAATTCGTCGAATTGTGCGCCTCGTTCCCTGCAAAACACTTCAGGCTGCCGGACTACTAGCGCACTGACGACAGTTGGCGACAGACTGAGCAACACAAATTTTCATTTATAAAGTTGTGTTTGTTAATAAAGATGCTGTTGATCGATAACAAGCTGTTAGCATTCTAGTCTCACTGATCTAAACAAAGGCGGAAAAGTCGGATTTCTAATGAATGCATTTTAATTGAACCATAGGAATTTCACACTCCCGCTTTCTTTTAAATTCGTGAGACTGAGGTCACACTGACAGCGTTGAAAAACATGAAACCATCTAATAATAATGATTTATCTCAGAATTTATGACAGCCGAACCACGGCGCTGCAATTGCTTCTCAACACAATTGTTTAATGGCGATTCAACGAGCTTATTACTTCCGAAAGAGTTCCTTCCTTTTCTTTTTGTGATTGTTTTTCCAATCGAACGACAAATATTCCTGCATAATGTGAATAAATCATGCTTTAACCTTGTTTGTTGTAAGAAGAAATGGGCTCGCAACCAATCGATCCTGGATGGTTATCTTGCACCTCTTCGGAGATCCGCATTCTCCGGAATGATCATTCTCCCCATTCTCATCATCTTGTATGATAGGTTCGATCACTTCCTCCTTCTGCACAGGGACAGTCTCAGGGACTGTCCTCGAACGCATTTCCCAAGCATCTCCGGTCTGCAAATATCATCATTATCCGTTAATGTTCTACACTCCAACAAATTTTCAGGAAGCAGGAGGGCATGCAGCTCAAAAAAAAAAAAGTGATATTTTTCTTATTTACTTATCACATTGGCATAAAGAAGTAATAGAATATCTAAAGAGAAGTAACAATTAATAAAGCCTATAAAGACACCAACGCCTTTGATTCCCCTCCGCATTCGCCTGAACCAGTAATCGAACCGACCGTCCCGCGGTGGAGACGAGCTCACAAAGCTACGCTGACGGTAGGAAAGTAATACGTGTGAACGGTTTACCACCGCATCAAAAGGTCACCGTCACTCAGATCGCTCGTGTCGTGTCATTTTGGGCTGAATGAACCGGTCAGTGTCCCGACCCAGTCGAAAATGTGCTGGGTCTCAACTCAAAATTTATAAATACAATGTTTTTCCACATGAAAAGAATCATCCGACCGACTTCATTTGAGTAGGAGCCTTTCGCTACAAGTTTTAGGAGTATGTATAGAGATGAACGAGTTTCAATAATCACTTTAGCCAATAGAGATAAGATAGAAGCAATCTTTCCATTTCTGCGCCCAAGGCACTCTGAAATCTTAGTAGCCCTTACTCAGTGGCGGCTCTATGAATTTCGTGTTAGGGTTCATGCTCATCAATTTTTTCGCCATCATGAGGAAAAAAAAGTATGTGGGGTGACAGCTAATCATACGAGGATTTTTAAACCATTCGAACTGTATGTAGCTATAATGTAGCTTAATATCATGCAACTTAAGAAACAGTTACGAATGATTCGATGAACAAAATTTTAATCTCATTCCAATTTGCATTTGCCCTTTCCTAATTATAATTCAAAACATGCAAGCCGCCTACTTTTATCAACCATCAGGTAATCCAGTGAATATGGGTTGTAGGGCTAGGCATCAATTCTAATGATTCTACATACTGGTATCACCAAAATACGCTTAAAATAAAATTCCATGGCGAAGGCTACATGATTTGTATGTTTTGAGTACATCCGATGATAATCTGATGCAATGCATTAGCCTATTATACTATTTTCTCCTAGACATAAATCTACATATGCCAAAACATGTAGAAGGACCACGGCTAAAATTTAATCACCAGATAATGTATATTAAATAATATTCAAGTATCTAGTTATTTGAAGCCATGCATTTAAGATAGTAAAAAAACACCGTCAATCGCACAAAAAAATCACAAGCTGTATTAACATTGGAAGATAAATATTGAATTTACTAATATAAGGAAGTCAATTCGGATGGGGTTTCAATCGTGCAAATTTTATTCAATTGTCTAACTCAAAAAGTTCACTCTTAGGAAAAACTTTGTCCTGAAATTCTCTACTCGTCATATAAAATTTCTCTGCCGGAATGAGGTCAATCGTTCCTGACCAATTGTTATTACCGCTGTGATAGGTCTTGTATTCTCTTCAATACCGAAAAATGAACCTTTCTGTTACTGGCTGACCGAAATAGGGATGGTCAAACACAGTTTCAAAAAGTTTTATACAACTTCGGGCAAGCTCTTTTGTAAATCCCTCTAGAGAAAATGAATTTTAAGTAAAGATCTTTCCAATGGTTTTCCTTGAAGTCATTCATCGTGATAAATAAATTTTTAATTCATTTTTGGAGACGACATTATATCAAAAAAATCTTCATATTCAGATTTTTAGAGATCGGAAGTGGTGAGGGAAATTCCATCCGATAAGAAGTTAATAGAAATTCCATGTTTAGGAGGGCTCAGAAATTCAAAATCTTTGTGATACACGGAAAGCGAGTGCTTCCATAACCTTCGAGACATCTCATGATCTCACTACACCGATAAAATCAGAGCAGATTGCCGTCCCAATCAGCTACCCGTTAGTTGGTTGAAACGAGCAGATACGTATCCATTTGTGCTTCCCGTCCCACGGCAATGAGACTGGAGTAATGAAAATCGTCCAATCCGCATATTTTGCTTATTGTTCTCCGTTCAGATTGATCCGGCCAATAAACAAATGAGGTATGCTCGAATATGAACTTGCCGTTCGCCCTGAATATTTTTAGAACAAGTTGGACTACTTGATAAATCTTAATTGAGTATGACCTTAATGTCACAGCAATCATGATCTGGAACATAGTAATCAAATGTTGTCAAAAGCATTGAAAATGAATTGTTGGAAGTTTTTTTTGTTGATTCAAAACTTTTCCCTTTCTTGTGGTTGACATCGTTGATTTGTGTGGAGGCAAAATTAGAACAAAATACTTACGATCATGCTGTGGGAGCATCGAAAGGGCATCGATCTGCTAAAGGCCGCCATCTGAGCCTACTTAATAAATGATTCTGGTGGCTCTTCATTCTGTGGCACATGTCAAATGTTGCCAAAATGCCCAAAACACTGTCAAATTTTGGAAATTCTATTTACAGAAGTGTATTAAGTCCTTAATCACTGTTATCAAGTGTATATATATGAACTCCACTCCAGCGGAGTGCTCAGGCAAAACATCGAGATGATAGTTTCAGCTCAATGCCACAAGCTGCAGTCAGCATGTCGATGAATATCGACTGGTCACTATACAGCTTCAGTAATGCGATGCTGAAAAAACATCCACAGTTTTATGGAAGAGGAAGAGAACGTCAACGCTTCACAATTGCCCAAAATAAAAATTCTAAAGCTGCTAGGTCTGGGAGATCTCAGTAGCCGCCTTATGTAATGCCGAATTGCAGGGCCCGTTCCGCTCCATCCTTCCGTTGCCCGTCTGGACCTGACCGATCCCGATTTTCTCACTCGGACGACCAGCCCACCGGTTGACTAATGACAAAGACCACAGAGCGCACGACCTTCAAAAGTCATGACAGGTTGGTTTCCGAGTGTTTGTAATATCGCAAATTCAAAGGATTTGGTGAGTATATGGGCAAAAAGACCGTTCCAGGCCAACCATAGTAGTAAGCAAGTGAACAAACACTCGACCCGGCGCCCACAGCCCCCCCCCCCCCCCCCGCCCCCCCTCTGGAACGGCCAGGAGTGTCGTGGTCGGCCCGCCGTGGGTGCTTCGGGTCTGAGTCCTCCCCCCCCTCTGGTCTGGAACGACAGAGACTGTCGTGTGTGAGCCGGCCAGGTGGGTTCACAACATGTTCGCATGACTCATCCCCCCCCTCTGCAAACGACAGAGTTGTCGAGACTCGGGATGTGATTGGTCTCGGTATGGGTTGACGTGAGCCGACCGCCTAGGTTTGAACGTGGCAGACGCCTAGGTTGACGTGGCGGGCGACCGTCTAGGTTTGACGTGGGCGGGGACCGTCTAGGTTGTCGTGGAGTGGTTTGAAAATATGGGCTGCCAGATTCGGATTCCAGCGTAAAATTCTGCATCGGTAGGTGTGAGGTTTTCAAAGGCAATGGGCGAGAAAAAAATTTTTCTTCAAAAAAATTTTAAAAACAAGAGATTAGAATTTGGGACGTTTTGGTGTGTAGCGCCTCAAACGAAGCATCGATGAGAAAATAGGAGGCCAGATTCGGAATCTACTGTGGAAATTTTGAGGTTAGGAAGGAAAAAGGATGTTTTCCAGCGAAAATCGGAGAGAAAAAAATTTTCGGCTGGGACGTCCCCCCCCCTCTGGACAGCTTGCTTCGATTTTGGCTTCCATGGACGGATTTTGTCGTGCGATAGCTCGTTTGAAAGCTAAGAGTGAGACAAATTCAGTGAAACAATCGGCTTGTTCCTATCTGTCTTCGTTCAAAAGTTAGAGCGGTTACAAGATTTTAGGTCGGAGCTCGCTCACCTGAAAAAATCCTAAGTGTCAGAGTGGCTTTGTATGGGTAAAAATTTGAAAATTTTCCAAAGTGTGGAATTTCGACCTGGGACCGTCACCAAAACATTTTTCATCAAATTTTGAAAATTCACTGACGTCCCCCCCCCTCTGGACAGCTTGCTTCGATTTTGGCTTCCAGTGGACGGATTTTGTCGTGCGATAGCTCGTTTGAAAGCTAAGAGTGAGACAAATTCAGTGAAAGAATCGGCTGTTTCCTATCTGTCTTCGTTCAAAAGTTAGAGCGGTTACAAGATTTTAGGTCGGAGCTCGCTCACCTGAAAAAATCCTAAGTGTCAGAGTGACTTTGTATGGGTAAAATTTTGAAAATTTTCCAAAGTGTGGAATTTCGACCTGGGACCGTCACCAAAACATTTTTCATCAAATTTTGAAATTTCACTGACGTCCCCCCCCCTCTGGACAGCTTGCTTCGATTTTGGCTTCCAGTGGACGGATTTTGTCGTGCGATAGCTCGTTTGAAAGCTAAGAGTGAGACAAATTCAGTGAAAGAATCGGCTTGTTCCTATCTGTCTTCGTTCAAAAGTTAGAGCGGTTACAAGATTTTAGGTCGGAGCTCGCTCACCTGAAAAAATCCTAAGTGTCAGAGTGGCTTTGTATGGGGTAAAAATTTGAAAATTTTCCAAAGTGTGGAATTTCGACCTGGGACCGTCACCAAAACATTTTTCATCAAATTTTGAAATTTCACTGACGTCCCCCCCCCTCTGGACAGCTTGCTTCGATTTTGGCTTCCAGTGGACGGATTTTGTCGTGCGATAGCTCGTTTGAAAGCTAAGAGTGAGACAAATTCAGTGAAAGAATCGGCTTGTTCCTATCTGTCTTCGTTCAAAAGTTAGAGCGGTTACAAGATTTTAGGTCGGAGCTCGCTCACCTGAAAAAATCCTAAGTGTCAGAGTGACTTTGTATGGGTAAAAATTTTGAAAATTTTCCAAAGTGTGGAATTTCGACCTGGGACCGTCACCAAAACATTTTTCATCAAATTTTGAAATTTCACTGACGTCCCCCCCCCTCTGGACAGCTTGCTTCGATTTTGGCTTCCAGTGGACGGATTTTGTCGTGCGATAGCTCGTTTGAAAGCTAAGAGTGAGACAAATTCAGTGAAAGAATCGGCTTGTTCCTATCTGTCTTCGTTCAAAAGTTAGAGCGGTTACAAGATTTTAGGTCGGAGCTCGCTCACCTGAAAAAAATCCTAAGTGTCAGAGTGACTTTGTATGGGTAAAATTTTGAAAATTTTCCAAAGTGTGGAATTTCGACCTGGGACCGTCACCAAAACATTTTTCATCAAATTTTGAAATTTCACTGACGTCCCCCCCCTCTGGACAGCTTGCTTCGATTTTGGCTTCCAGTGGACGGATTTTGTCGTGCGATAGCTCGTTTGAAAGCTAAGAGTGAGACAAATTCAGTGAAAGAATCGGCTTGTTCCTATCTGTCTTCGTTCAAAAGTTAGAGCGGTTACAAGATTTTAGGTCGGAGCTCGCTCACCTGAAAAAATCCTAAGTGTCAGAGTGACTTTGTATGGGTAAAATTTTGAAAATTTTCCAAAGTGTGGAATTTCGACCTGGGACCGTCACCAAAACATTTTTCATCAAATTTTGAAATTTCACTGACGTCCCCCCCCCCTCTGGACAGCTTGCTTCGATTTTGGCTTCCAGTGGACGGATTTTGTCGTGCGATAGCTCGTTTGAAAGCTAAGAGTGAGACAAATTCAGTGAAAGAATCGGCTTGTTCCTATCTGTCTTCGTTCAAAAGTTAGAGCGGTTACAAGATTTTAGGTCGGAGCTCGCTCACCTGAAAAAATCCTAAGTGTCAGAGTGACTTTGTATGGGTAAAATTTGAAAATTTTCCAAAGTGTGGAATTTCGACCTGGGACCGTCACCAAAACATTTTTCATCAAATTTTGAAATTTCACTGACGTCCCCCCCCCTCTGGACAGCTCGCTTCGATTTTGGCTTCCAGTGGACGGATTTTGTCGTGCGATAGCTCGTTTGAAAGCTAAGAGTGAGACAAATTCAGTGAAAGAATCGGCTTGTTCCTATCTGTCTTCGTTCAAAAGTTAGAGCGGTTACAAGATTTTAGGTCGGAGCTCGCTCACCTGAAAAAATCCTAAGTGTCAGAGTGACTTTGTATGGGTAAAATTTTGAAAATTTTCCAAAGTGTGGAATTTCGACCTGGGACCGTCACCAAAACATTTTTCATCAAATTTTGAAATTTCACTGACGTCCCCCCCCCCTCTGGACAGCTTGCTTCGATTTTGGCTTCCAGTGGACGGATTTTGTCGTGCGATAGCTCGTTTGAAAGCTAAGAGTGAGACAAATTCAGTGAAAGAATCGGCTTGTTCCTATCTGTCTTCGTTCAAAAGTTAGAGCGGTTACAAGATTTTAGGTCGGAGCTCGCTCACCTGAAAAAATCCTAAGTGTCAGAGTGACTTTGTATGGGTAAAATTTTGAAAATTTTCCAAAGTGTGGAATTTCGACCTGGGACCGTCACCAAAACATTTTTCATCAAATTTTGAAATTTCACTGACGTCCCCCCCCTCTGGACAGCTTGCTTCGATTTTGGCTTCCAGTGGACGGATTTTGTCGTGCGATAGCTCGTTTGAAAGCTAAGAGTGAGACAAATTCAGTGAAAGAATCGGCTTGTTCCTATCTGTCTTCGTTCAAAAGTTAGAGCGGTTACAAGATTTTAGGTCGGAGCTCGCTCACCTGAAAAAATCCTAAGTGTCAGAGTGACTTTGTATGGGTAAAAATTTGAAAATTTTCCAAAGTGTGGAATTTCGACCTGGGACCGTCACCAAAACATTTTTCATCAAATTTTGAAATTTCACTGACGTCCCCCCCCCTCTGGACAGCTTGCTTCGATTTTGGCTTCCAGTGGACGGATTTTGTCGTGCGATAGCTCGTTTGAAAGCTAAGAGTGAGACAAATTCAGTGAAAGAATCGGCTTGTTCCTATCTGTCTTCGTTCAAAAGTTAGAGCGGTTACAAGATTTTAGGTCGGAGCTCGCTCACCTGAAAAATCCTAAGTGTCAGAGTGACTTTGTATGGGTAAAATTTTGAAAATTTTCCAAAGTGTGGAATTTCGACCTGGGACCGTCACCAAAACATTTTTCATCAAATTTTGAAATTTCACTGACGTCCCCCCCCTCTGGACAGCTTGCTTCGATTTTGGCTTCCAGTGGACGGATTTTGTCGTGCGATAGCTCGTTTGAAAGCTAAGAGTGAGACAAATTCAGTGAAAGAATCGGCTTGTTCCTATCTGTCTTCGTTCAAAAGTTAGAGCGGTTACAAGATTTTAGGTCGGAGCTCGCTCACCTGAAAAAATCCTAAGTGTCAGAGTGACTTTGTATGGGTAAAATTTGAAAATTTTCCAAAGTGTGGAATTTCGACCTGGGACCGTCACCAAAACATTTTTCATCAAATTTTGAAATTTCACTGACGTCCCCCCCCTCTGGACAGCTTGCTTCGATTTTGGCTTCCAGTGGACGGATTTTGTCGTGCGATAGCTCGTTTGAAAGCTAAGAGTGAGACAAATTCAGTGAAAGAATCGGCTTGTTCCTATCTGTCTTCGTTCAAAAGTTAGAGCGGTTACAAGATTTTAGGTCGGAGCTCGCTCACCTGAAAAAATCCTAAGTGTCAGAGTGACTTTGTATGGGTAAAATTTGAAAATTTTCCAAAGTGTGGAATTTCGACCTGGGACCGTCACCAAAACATTTTTCATCAAATTTTGAAATTTCACTGACGTCCCCCCCCTCTGGACAGCTTGCTTCGATTTTGGCTTCCAGTGGACGGATTTTGTCGTGCGATAGCTCGTTTGAAAGCTAAGAGTGAGACAAATTCAGTGAAAGAATCGGCTTGTTCCTATCTGTCTTCGTTCAAAAGTTAGAGCGGTTACAAGATTTTAGGTCGGAGCTCGCTCACCTGAAAAAATCCTAAGTGTCAGAGTGACTTTGTATGGGTAAAATTTTGAAAATTTTCCAAAGTGTGGAATTTCGACCTGGGACCGTCACCAAAACATTTTTCATCAAATTTTGAAATTTCACTGACGTCCCCCCCCCTCTGGACAGCTTGCTTCGATTTTGGCTTCCAGTGGACGGATTTTGTCGTGCGATAGCTCGTTTGAAAGCTAAGAGTGAGACAAATTCAGTGAAAGAATCGGCTTGTTCCTATCTGTCTTCGTTCAAAAGTTAGAGCGGTTACAAGATTTTAGGTCGGATCTCGCTTACCTGAAAAAATCCTAAGTGTCAGAGTGACTTTGTATGGGTAAAATTTTGAAAATTTTCCAAAGTGTGGAATTTCGACCTGGGACCGTCACCAAAACATTTTTCATCAAATTTTGAAATTTCACTGACGTTCCCCCCCCCTCTGGACAGCTTGCTTCGATTTTGGCTTCCAGTGGACGGATTTTGTCGTGCGATAGCTCGTTTGAAAGCTAAGAGTGAGACAAATTCAGTGAAAGAATCGGCTTGTTCCTATCTGTCTTCGTTCAAAAGTTAGAGCGGTTACAAGATTTTAGGTCGGAGCTCGCTCACCTGAAAAAATCCTAAGTGTCAGAGTGACTTTGTATGGGTAAAATTTGAAAATTTTCCAAAGTGTGGAATTTCGACCTGGGACCGTCACCAAAACATTTTTCATCAAATTTTGAAATTTCACTGACGTTCCCCCCCCTCTGGACAGCTTGCTTCGATTTTGGCTTCCAGTGGACGGATTTTGTCGTGCGATAGCTCGTTTGAAAGCTAAGAGTGAGACAAATTCAGTGAAAGAATCGGCTTGTTCCTATCTGTCTTCGTTCAAAAGTTAGAGCGGTTACAAGATTTTAGGTCGGAGCTCGCTCACCTGAAAAAATCCTAAGTGTCAGAGTGACTTTGTATGGGTTAAATTTTGAAAATTTTCCAAAGTGTGGAATTTCGACCTGGGACCGTCACCAAAACATTTTTCATCAAATTTTGAAATTTCACTGACGTCCCCCCCCTCTGGACAGCTTGCTTCGATTTTGGCTTTCAGTGGACGGATTTTGTCGTGCGATAGCTCGTTTGAAAGCTAAGAGTGAGACAAATTCAGTGAAAGAATCGGCTTGTTCCTATCTGTCTTCGTTCAAAAGTTAGAGCGGTTACAAGATTTTAGGTCGGAGCTCGCTCACCTGAAAAAATCCTAAGTGTCAGAGTGACTTTGTATGGGTAAAATTTTGAAAATTTTCCAAAGTGTGGAATTTCGACCTGGGACCGTCACCAAACATTTTTCATCAAATTTTGAAATTTCACTGACGTCCCCCCCCCTCTTATCGATTGCATATTCACAGGGTATATAAGAACGGGATCGGGAGAGGAATTTCACTAAGTTGAGAAACTGACTACAGGTAAGTCGTTTCTCTTGAGGTCCGATATATCGGACTTCTGACTTTACATTGCTGATATCAGCTAAGGTGTCAGACTTATAGGTTAGTCAGTTATAGCATGACATGACCATTTGATGGATAGTAGGCGCGAATCTTCTATAACGGCTATAACTTACGCTTCGACTCAAGTCCTTTTAGTCTCTTGATTTAAAAAAAAACATTTTCGACAGCGTTTTGCTATGCTAAAGGTGACAGGATTCTACTTTTTAAACGTTTTTATGAGTAGTAGTACTAAAATACTGAAAAAATTTAAATTCCATAATTTAATGATAATAATTAAATTTTTTGAATAAAAAGCAGTCGTTTATGAGTCTCTGTGGTGACTTTGGGTCGTTTCCTCTTGTAAATAAAAACCTCCACCGGTTTTCATGTCAAAAATGGGGCAACGGATTACCAAACACAGTGATATGGACGCACGCTCTGTCCGAATCGATGTTGGATTTGTGGGGTCGAGGCCTTTGGAGCTGGGGGATATAAAGATCCCCTCTGGAGTAATGCCTCTGTAAACGATTCAAGAGCTTAACACCCAACGGTTGCTGACTTGCTATTCAAATTGTTTGGGTGACTTAGTCTTTCAATACATATCGAAGCAGTAGTATAATATAAACACTTGCTATCAAAATTTTACTATTATATTTAAAGAATTATCATGACGAACGGGAAAGCGAGTAAAAAGGTAACGGCCAAGATGCTAGTGGGGAAGTGCAGTTGTGGCAAGATTGCTAGAGGTAGCGGAACTCAAGAAAACATTTTTTAAATAAGAAAAAAGAGGGGGGACGATGGGCCATTGAGTGAGGAAAGTTGGATCGTTGAGGTTGTGTGTTGTTGTCTTGTCTGGAAATGTGTGATGGGGGAAATGAGAAGGAAATTTTCGAAGGCGCAATTTGCAGTGTGGGAGAGTGGGAGAAACATCGGAGAGAAGGGGTTTCAAGGCATGGTTTTGAGGGAGGAGTTGTTTGGGAGAGGGAAGAGGTGAACAAAGG
>CAJQUW010009951.1:0-11915 GCA_907163375.1 Prostheceraeus crozeri
AAGTGCAATGGAGATTTTATGAGGTAACCTGTGGCAGATAGCTAAATGTCGCCCTGGCGGTCAGAGTACAACGTTGAGACGAAAAATTGCAAACATGACGCAGAGAGGTTTCACAAGGATTACCATTGCCCACGTCCCGTGCAGTACTCATCGCTACGGACTTCACCGCTGTCTCGAAAGAACGCCCACCCACAGGAAGTATCACACCGAAAATCTCCGTGACTTGCACCGTCCATGACTTGATCGCCAGACATGAAAACCTGTAGAGTTGGTAAGAGGTTGACAGACTTTGATCAGCTTGATAGCAAGCCGTAGAGAGCTTGATTCACCAGCGTTTTGCAATGGAGATGTTTAGAGGCCACCCATGACAAGATAGCTAAGACTCAACCGATTGGCGTTCAAAGTGCTACGTTGAGAACTGTGTCAAATGCCCAACATGAGACATGAGTTGTCCCAGTGGTTACGGTCTAAACTATGACACACTCCCTTGCCATACTTATCACTACGGCATCGTCCGCCGTCCCGAAGGAACACCCTGTCAGTGGAATATTACAGCAAAACTCTCCGTGTCTTGCTCGCTTTCAGTGAAAAGCCGCTTATACCATGAGAAGACTGGCTCAGACATGAAAACCTGTAGAGTTGGTAAGAGGTTGACAGACTTTGATCAGCTTGATCCACGCCGTAAGGACATTGATTCACCATCGTTTGGCAATGGAGATGTTTAGAGGCCACCCATGACAAAAATAGCTAAGACTCAACCGATTGGCGTTCCAAGAGCTACGTTTATAGAACTGTGTCCCAAATGCCCCAACAGAGACATGAGTTGTCCCAGTGGTTACGGTATAAACTATGACACACTCCCTTGCCACACTTATCACTACGGCATCGTCCGCCGTCCCGAAGGAACACCCTGTCAGTGGAATATTACAGCAAAACTCTCCGTGTCTTGCTCGCTTTGACAGTCAAATTATGTACTTAATGAGCCACCTACGCTGTGAGCATGATGAGCTACCTTATAAGACGACTGGCTCAGACATCATTAAAAATGCTTTCATTTGACTTCAGCAGGGTCGAAAACCCCGAAAACCTCCAAATCTAGTGAATTTAAATTTTTCACTTTTTTAGCACTACTTATGAACTTTTATAAGTAGTCTTGTCACTTAGGGCAGGTCAATAGCAGTATCCGGAACCTTCTTTTGAATCAAGCAAACGGACTGTAAATATATACAGTCTGTCTCGTGTTACCAGAGCCTATGATAGGCAACATGTAGAGAGCGCGTGAGGGCTAGTAAGTATCTTCATAGTCGCCTGGCGACAAAGCGATACAGCCAATCTCTCTGGACATGAACCTTACTAAGGTCTGGACACGCGTTAGCGTATCTAGATAAGCAGCAATGAAATTGTTCTAAGTCGTTTTCTACAGAAACCGCTGGAATTTGGAATGTCCGAATGCTACACGAGTAGTCTCAAGTATTACAGGACACCTCGATGAACCCTCTCCTCTGAGGGGGGCAAGGTCTTGCGACTGGCGGGTGGTGGGCGGAGAAAGGAACATGTGCCGGGTCGGTTCCCAGCTATGAGATTAGTTTCAGATGGCTGTCTCACTGAAGAACGTAATACCAGCATCCAAAAACTTAAACGCGTCTATCTTCATTCTGGAGGTCCATTTGACTGGATAATATAAACTCCTTTACCAATGTAGAATTGACGCTAGAATGGGGGAGCCAAATCTGCCTAAAGCAACGAATGAGTTGGGGGGGGGGGGGGGGTGGGGGTGGGGGGGGGGGGGGGTTCCCTGGGGCGCCCCAAGGGGGGGGGGGGGGGGGGGGGGGGGGGGGGGGGGGGGTGTTGGGTTTTGGTTGTGGTTGTTGAAAATACGTTAGATGGTCCTGTTTGGGATCTACAGAAGCACCAGCGAATTTGGGGGGGGGGGCGGGGGGGGGGGGGGGATATTCTCGAGGGTTGTCAGAGTTGGTGGGGGGGGGGGGGAGGGGGGTACGAGAAACTGATTTTGCTCTCCGATTGACTTGAAAACTCACATACAGATAGACAATTTTTGAACGCTGATTTCAAATCTGAAATCCGTTTTTGCTCTCCGATGCCTTCGTTTTTGATGCTACACCCAAAACGTCCCAAAAATTCCCTAACTCTGTCCGTTTTTTCGACAATCCCCAAATCTTTAATGGCGTCTCACATCTAAACGAAGACAGATAGGAACAAGCCATTTCCTTTCACGGGAAATGTTGTCCTCACGCTAGCTGGTCTAAACGACTAAGGCACGACAACTGCCGTCCACTGGAAGCCAAGATTGACGAGAAAGCTAGATCTCCCGAGGGGGGACGTCAGCGAAAATTTTTTCTGCTCCGGCGAGAGGCGCGGATGGGAAGCTCACCAGGGTTGGATAAGAATTTGACGCTGATATCCGAAATCTGAAATTGCGTATTTCCCCCATCCATCTTCGGTTTGGCGCTACAGCCCAAAACGTCCAAAATTCTAACTCTGTCGTCTTTCGGAAAAATTTTGAAGAAAAATATTTTCTCGCCGATTCCTTTCAAACTCACCATACCGATGCAGAATTTGACGCTGATTACGAATCTGAAGTCCGTTTCACTCTCCCGTGCCTCCTTCACCCTCAAAACACACTCTCACTCCACCACGTCAACCTGATCGGTTGGCCAAGTCAACCTAGTCGGTCAACCAAGTCAACCTGGACGGTCGGCCACGTCAACCTGGTCGGTCGGCCAAGTCAGCCTGGACGGTCGGCCACGTCAACCTGGACGGTCGGCCACGTCAACCTGGATGGTCGGCCAAGACAACCTCTCACTCCAACCTGGGCGGCCGGCCAGGCGCGCTGTGTTTGTATGGGAGCTAGCCATTTCGAGGCGCGCTGTTTGTATTGGACCCACCCCATTTCAGAGCGCGCTGTGTTTGAATTGGACCCACCCCATTTCAGGGCGCGCTGTGTTTATTATGGACCTTTACTTACTACTTTTAACCCATATTTAAAACGGGATATTTTGTGTCTTGAACGCGTACAGAGATTTTTTACTAGGAGATTATGCCAACGTTGTAATATCTTTTATACTGATTATCAGCATCGCCTTCGTCTACTTAACTTAGATTCACTATACAGAAGACGCATTGTACAAGATTTATGTTTATTTTTTAAAATTTATCATGGACTGATTGATGTTGATATTAAAGATTTTTTGAGTGAACGTTCCTCTGCTTACTGCACTCGCAGTCGACAGTTTAATTTATCTCAAGTTGAGCCTATTACTCTCCCAGCTAATAATTGTCTGTCCAACACCTTCTTTTATCGTGTATACAAAATTTGGAATTACTTGCCTAACACTTGTACTTGTGCTCCATCCATTCAATGTTTCAAAAAGAAATTGCAAAATGTCGATATTGACTACTTTTTTTATTACATTGTGTGATGTTCTATGTGTAGCGCTCGTCATTAAGTGCCATTCATGGCCATGGCTGGCGTAAAGTTCATGCATGTTAAGTTCTCTTTAAATGATTTTCATTAAATATAAATTATCTTATCTTATCTAAAGAAATAAGAAATACACAAGACATTTTAATGCATCAAAGTTCAAACACATGAGTGACTGACCAGCCGTGAGAAACGCAAGAAACTGTTTCCCTTCCTCCTTTTTTCTCGAGAAATGTGGTCTGGACAGAGGGGATATATTAATCTCAGCTCCTTGGGTAAGGCGGTTAGGCGACATGAGCAATCAACTTCTAATGTACACATTCACTTGGCATTAAAAAATGTTCGGGAAATTGTTTTTAAAAATTCATCTTTTATGAAAATTAATGTTAATAACATAAAAAAGTCTGGTATAGAAATAGTATTCCCATGACAAGCGAAGGCCTGTGGTCTGGGAGCACGCGACGCCACTGGTCGTCAATATACCTGGCAGACTAGAGTGCTACATTGTAGTCATTTTTCAAAATACTAAGTGAATTTTAATTCTATATTGTACATGCATATAATCGCGAAGGATGGGGAGAACTGGGCTCCCATCGAGCAATCTTTAACTTGATGATGTACGTTAGCCTACATCATTATACTGTCATGTAATAATATAGCACACGAATTTAAGTCAGCTGATTGTATCACTGAATTGGAGCTTGTGTGTATCAATTTCATGCCAGTGCAATTTTAAAAAGTCATATATATTACTTCTATTCCATTCTGGATCGGAATACTCGGATAGAGTGACGTCCAAAGATATGAAGACGCAATTAGCAGTGTCTCCCAGTCAACCCGTACACGTGTAATACACGTGTATTTTTGGTGTAAATGAAAATACAACACTTTTACACGTGTAATACACGTGTAATCTTTGCATATGAATACACGTGTAGAAATACACCACTTTTACACGTGTAATGCACGTGTTATTATTTATGACTTGTTGCAAAGGTTAATTTTATAATTTCAATGTTACACTAATGCCAGGGTGCATGAATCTCAAGTAATAGTCAGTTATATTCTACTGCAGCTATACACTAAGTGGCAACAACAAGACATCCATATAAACGATTGCTACCACATGAAAATAATGCCAAAATTGCACTATCATAGCGATTTTGACTATTGATTCTCTAAATTCACAGAATACATATACAAATAAATGACCATGTGCTATTCATTTTTGGCGAAATTCCTTCTTAGAAGTAATTAAATTTATTCACTTTTTTCATCAACTGATACAAACAAAGCTTCGTTGATGCGTTAATTAACGTTCTTTAAAAGCATGCAAAAATATTTGGTAGGCCATGAGATAATCCAGAAATTTAAATTATATTTGTATTCTGTTCAAATGCTAGAGTCCGATTAACTCATCATTTCGGTATTAATCGCTGCGATGAAGATTTAGGCTGTAAAAATCCATTTAGAAAAAAACCTCTGCAATGCTACAATGGAGTTTTCATGTCTTAAAATTGAAAGTAAGGTGCTTTGTATTCACATTCACTCATGTTTATTCGCATTATCTGAGACATTGTCAATCATCTGAGCTGCACGATAGCTGTTTTCCAATGGACAGAAAATTTGATTCAAAAGCATGCATTGACTTCCATGGTTAGCATGTGTTATTGAATTTTGGATATGGTTCTGTTCGATTTCTTTGTCATCTTCCTAATTAGCTGCTGTCGATTTCTTTGATCATGCATGGAAGTCTATGATCTATATTGATTTGGAAACTTAGCTACACATGCAGGAACATAGCATAATGTTGTGAATTCAAATTTGAACAGCTCCGCTTCATAATTGCGATATGTCTGGCTCAATGGAAATTGATCTGGTAGAATTATTGAAGTCTGCAGGATGAAGTCAACTTGATGATCAATTGAAACATTTAGAAAATGGAACTTGATCACATTTTGTGACGAATTGCTATCATATTGCTTTATCTGTGATGAAGTCCGGTGAGCTTTACATTTTGTTTCTTAGAATATGCATGCATGATGTACAGTATTTTTTTCTCCAGACATATGCGCTTTAAAATATTAATTCTTTGATATTTTCTGCAGTAACAATCGAGTTTCACTTGCATGTATATCTTTCTGGAAAGCTGTTAATCGCATTCCATGTCATACTCGTATGTCTCACGATTAACATGGCAAGGTCAGAAGTTATAAATGAATGTGATCTTTTAGGATTGAATGCCTTTTGTATTGTACACGAGATTCATTATTTGATATTACAACTGATTTGAATGAGTTTACAATTCACAAAATGTATCAGATTATTTTTCCTGTTACAAGTTTGTATTTTATAAGTTTGCAAGTTATATTTTGTAGATAGGATGGTTTGTAAATTCAAAATCACCAGGGACGGAGCTAATACGTTGACTGATTTTCTGAAGCTGACTATCAACGTCACATCAAGTGAAGAAATATTTTCACCAATGCAGTAAATGGCTACTTCTCATTTCTGTTTTATAACTATTTGTTTAATCTATTATATTTCAAAAACACCAAGTTCATGTTGTAAATCGCTGCTGTACTTTCAAAATCGTTTGATACTCTTTTTGAGTTCTTTGCAGAACCCAATCCCACTGTTCAGTGTTCAAACAACTTATATGCAACTGAATGCGATGAAGCCGGAGGTTTTCAGTTAGCCTCCGATCCTCCTGCCTAGGAGATCATGCGTTCTTTTAACATGTTCATATCAGCCGGAGACTCAGTCGCCTCAGCTGATAGCTAGAAGGCAGACCTATCTCCATGAATTGGCAGAAGCTATCATTGATTTTCCGGCTAGAATTTTAACAGAGACATTATGACATTAATTATTAATTATTACACGACCTTAATTGTCGTAATTCGTTGTCATTATTTAATTCCTGACTTTTGCTGCAGATAATTCATTCACACTTAGCTGTCCTATTGTATCACTCTCTGATTTAGATGGGAGATGGTTTAGAATATACGTGTAAAAATGTGTCTAATTATGAGATTTCTAAAATATGAATTGATCTGGAGATGGATTACAAAACATCAAATTAATGTAGAAATAATTCACACGATGTAACTTGGATAATTGCACTAATGAAACTCTAGGAGCAACTGAAGTTTGGATCCATAATTAGGGAATTATATCTAACACTGATGACGGATTGTATCAACCAAATAATAAGCTTTTTCATTCTTATTGTGCATTACAAATTATTGGTTTGATTGATTGCTTATTTTCTCATTCTACATTTCTGCAGTTTCGTTGTGTAAGTGATGCATCAGATTTCAAAAAATGAGCATCTGATGAATCCTATCGTTGCTTTAAATTGAATTAAAGTAATTAATTAATAAATTACTGAATAAAATTAAATTAATTAACGATTACATACAGAGCTTTTGTCACAATCTTTAATGATAAAAATTTCTTTCTCACGTAAATGATAGATATTTATAACTTTATTTTCAATCTATTTCCAGGATTGCTTGCCACCTGGATGAATTTTCATAACATTTTTTCAACTCCTGATTGGATGGAAATTTGGATTTGTGAACTGTGGAATAAAGCTACCTATGAAGTTGTCAGACGTCATTGAAGTGGATGAGATGGTTTTGGCTAGATATGGAATATTTGTGAATTCCTGTGATTTACACTTTTTAATGTGATAGTCTTTTACTCCAAAAAATATTGCCTCTACTTATGGGTAAATCCAATTTATTCCACAACATTTGACGAAAATGTGTCTTTGATTTGTAAAATCCATATTTCTTAACCGATTTCAATAGTTTTTTTTTAATCGAACCGTAAAGATCTCATATATTATGGCATGGTTTTTAAAAAGTCACAAAGCCAAGACCTTCTTCACTAGTTGCCGTTTTTTGCCGAAAAAAGACCAAAAAGGCATGTCCAAAGTTGCAGTACTCTCACTTCAACACGGATTTTCGATCAGCTACATTCAAATACACCCACTAATATTTATATCATCTGAAAGAAGAAGATCAGCTCTTTAAGACAGTCTAATTTTAAATGTTATAATCAATATTAATCATTGAATTTTTACTGGGTTTCCATTGTCCAATGAAAAAAATGTCCTCTGACCGAGACGTTTTCTGTCCTCTGACCGAGGTACCTTTTCTCGAAGAATATTGATTCTTCCATTAAACGTTTTGCACCAAACGAATCCTCTAGTGTGCTAGTTTATAAATCCGTAAAGAAAATTCAGTTTGATGCCGTTACAAGTGAGCAATATTGATTTAAAAATATTTTTATCCGTTTTTTCGACCAGAGAATTCGAATATTCCCAAAAATTTCATTTGGATGATGAAACCAGAAATTTTGTCAGGAATCGATGAAATTTCACAACATAGGAGGGATCCATGCTCTTAACATCTATGCAAAAGAAATTTTTTATTTATATCAATTAACCCTCTCAAAATCTCCAAAAACCGCGAAAATGTCCTCTGACCGAGACCCTAAAAAATCTCGGTCAGAGGACAACGTTGAAATTGAAGATCTCGGTCAGAGTACAAGGGTCTCGGTCTAAAGACATGATAATGTATGCAATTGCATTTAGATCACTTCGTTTTACGCGTTCAAGTATTCGTCCTAAGTTCCCGCAGTCTCATGAACCCAAATGCTGAAACCGAAGAGTTTCCTGTTCGACATCAATTTGTCCTCTGACCGAGACCTTAAAAATCTCGGTCAGAGGACAAGGTAGGTCACGGTCAACGGACATTATATGTAGCACGTTACATTTTGGTCACTTCGCTTTCCGCATGCAAGCATTCATCCTAAGTTCCCAGTTTCATCAGCAACCCAAATGCAGAAGCCGAAGAGTTTCCTATTCGACATCTATCTGACCGACATCAATTTGTCCTCTGACCGAGATGTAGAAAAAATGACTTTTTAAAAGTGCTAGATTTCTATGGAAAGTTTTTATTTGGTGTGGTCGCCGCTAAGATTTTCGTGTTCAGCGTAAAAAACTGAGTATATATGCAAATTTTCACGGAAATCTGAGACCCAAAGTTGAAAAGACAGAAATGTTGTGGAATAAATTGGATTTACCCTTATTCGGTGTCTTATAAACATTCCTGTTGTGGGCTATAGATTTCACATTTGACCGACCATTTAAACCCGGTGATAAATCACATCAGGGGCCCTTAACAGGTTTGCATTCAGGGGCCCCAACGGTGGAGTTCCGCAAGCTTTGATCAGGGCCCGTAGCGGTATTTAACCGCGTCCAATCTTAAAAAAGTAGGGTTATTTGTGCTACTCATTGTTCATTAAATAGTAGTATATCAGTAGCTTATACCCTTTTTTAATTCAGATCTAAAAAATCCTACCCGACAACCGCACGTGATTAGAGTTGTGAAAACAGTTTGCATTCAGAATTTCTTTATATTTTTGAAGAAATCACGTTATATAAGTCATCACGTAAGAAATCACGTATAAGTCATTCACTGTCGGAATCCAATACACGTAGTCTGGTGGAGTGCTCATATCACTAGATTCCTGTTGCCTCTTTCTCCTTCCACCATACCGATTGTGGGCGTTGTTGAAGAACTTAGACACGGTCAGTTCGACCTCCTTGCAGGTTGTCTCAAATAGATCTGCAGATGACTCTGAAAGGAAAAAATGCCTGTTAAATTCACTGGTAGTTAAAATATATATTGAAGTCATATCTACCGTACAGTGATGCACAAACAACAGGATTTTATGAAAAAAGCGCAAATCGACTTTCCGAAAGCAATGAAAAATAAATCAGCAAGGCACAATAAAACTATGCTTATTTACAATTCAATATTATCTGCAATTCAACCAGAGATTTCGACAGATATTCCATTGCTCACAATCATGAGAAATAGTGGAGAGTGAGTGAGAGAGAGAGACGGGCAAAGAAATGACAATGATGCAAATAAAGAAAATCTACTATCTATTCCTCCAGCATGATAACACAAGCTACGATGATTGATTTAATGTTTATTTAATTAAAACTTATTAGATATGGATATATTTCTTTGAAAAAATAGGATATCAATTAAAAAAGAAATGAGGGCCAATGGAAAGGAATGAAATTAACACAGACAAATAAAGTATGGGTATCTATTTACTTTATTGATAACATTAATTACATTTATTCATTTATCAAATTCTTAATGGTAATTAATTGAATATGCACAATTTTTAAGAAAATCGATCAGATATTTATAGATCCTATAAAATTTATAGAAATGTTTACATATTAACGTTTCATTATCAGCATGATATGTACGAAAATGACAGATTTTTGCAATTTCCTTAAGAAACATTATAATGACGCATCAGGTGGCTTTGAAAATCCCAATTTGAAAACATGTTTGTAAAAGAATCGTTGCTCTTTAAAGAAATGGACGAACATTTCATTACATTGCTCACTTATGACATTTCCGGATGCAAGCATGTTTATTGCAGTTTTGAGTTATATTCTAAAATTCTTTATAGCTATACGCATTATATTTTAAATTTGTTATCTTCTTTCGTGAGTAGTGGGAACCACATGTAAACATAGATCAACTCCAAAAGTAACACAGACAATAAAATGAATTAACTACGTAATGTTATGGATAAAAAATTGCTTACAACTTGTATGCAGGCAACCCACTTTGTACATTCATTATTTGATTAAGAATTGTGTGACAAAAAGCCTCTTTCTTAATATAATTTTTGTGCTGTACTTACAAGCAATTGAAAATTCTTACAAAAACCTTCACCGGATCACAATTCACCGGCTAGTTTGACCATATACTCCAGTCTGATGGACAGTTATCAAACTTAACAATTTAAATGAAAAGGAAAGTCAGGTGAATAACCATGCCCCATAGTGTTTTGGTTCAAGCTCTTTCTTGTGTTATATTAGTTTGCATGCTGGAATTTACTGTTTACCTTAAACTAAGATTCACTTGTTGACGATGATTTCGAAATATATTACTAAAGAAAAATATTACTAACCTCGAACATATCATCAGTTACTTGGTTCTTCCACATAATACCTACAAGTCAAGCAAGGCATCTTCACTAATGAAAACTTTATTTAGCTATAATGAGCTCATGCAATGCTGTTGCAGATTATCAAAATAAACTTCTCTCCTGTAGCGGTTCCAATTCTGTGTCAAATGTTGCCTTCTCTTTTTGAACAATAATCAATATCACATGAATTTGATGGTTTCAGCGAAAATATAGAACAGTGCAGTACGTACTTCACTGAGTCTGCAATTAAATGGGAATCAAGGACGTATTCTGTAGATGAGAGCTACCAGAGATTATTCCAAACTGTAGGGCCTAATGAATTACGACAGAATTCCTTCTGAATTGTCGAAACACAATCACTGACTTGAATCGCCGTTAAAAGTCTTATAAATTCGCAAAGTTTGAGACTGCAGTAGTAATGCCGGCGAGTTTGTGACTGATATGCGTACAGCCACATATCACGATGCAGTAGTGGGAGATGGAGTCGACTGTATCAAACAAATGACGCTGTATGCTTGATAAACAATACCAGCTCGATCCTCTCTGTCATGTGACTCATGGAATGAAGGTCGGTCAAGCAGGCGAGCGACAGGAGAAACTATTTCATATAGAGAATCGGTTGTAGCGCAGACGAGTCTTACGTAATTGTAGGACCAACAGGCATCTGAACTGCTTTTGGATTTCCCATATGTTCCAGCTTGGATATCATTTAAAGATAAGTTTCTGAATGGGATAAAAAGGATACAAGGAAATAGGGATAATGATAGGACGAGAGTGTGAGCAAAGTGAGGAGAGGTGTGGAGTGGAGTGAGTGTGTGGGAGAAAGAGAAGAAGGAATATGTCTGTGCTTCGTGCATTGTGCCGTCCTATCAAAAACGAATAATTAAGAGACGGAGTAGATTGAACTAAATATTCCTTTTGCACGTGTATAGATCATATGACCACAATTAATTTCCAAATTTTCTATCTATTAATGAATCATATGTCCTATCTTGCAGACATCTTTTCATAATGTTGTTTTACATAGAATAGCATGTAATTTTACGTGACCCAAAAGTTGTATGGTAAAATTACATTGCCGAGTCTGTCAAATTACAGAAAGTAGGAAGTGGCACATAACTGAGGAAGCATGTGAATGATGTGTGTGGAGCTGCAGCATCATCTAGTGTAATCAGGGCATACCCTGAACATGCCCTGAAATTATATTGCCCTAAGGTTACCCTAATCTTGCCCTGACATGGAATTTTGAGAAAACTTGCTCGTTATTGATTTTATCAGGGAAATTATCAAAAATCTAGTCATTTACAAAGACAAAGAGCCTATTTTGAAAATTTATTGTTGCCCTAGTTTTGCCCGAGTGCCCTAAAGGGCCCCGTCAGGGACCCTGACATCATTTATCACCGGGAAGCGATTTATGTGTGTTATGCATGCTCAAACC
>CAJQUW010009953.1:0-89460 GCA_907163375.1 Prostheceraeus crozeri
ACCATGAAATGTTATTGAGACATCTACACAGAGACCTAATACTATTTCTCGGATAGGATGTATACGTTAACATACTTTCACATACACATCGACTCTGTCGCTCTATAAATTACTTGCTTTTTCCCTCTATGACATACAACCAATACTTTATGCCTCCTATATTCTCAACCTGTGAATGAAACATTTATTCTATTATACTTTATACCCATACTTATGACTTGATACAGTGTTCAATACGAAATATCATCACAAGACATACTGCATAAAAATACTTGAGTTAAATCATCAATGAAAGATAATGAATGCATGCTAGATAAATACATTTATTCTGCACTTATGAAGACAGTCATTTCTCAACTTATGAAAGTCAGCCTTACATAGACACTCATAAGAAAGGCTTAGAAACACTTTATCACTACATCATACTTCCATTTATGAATATCAATTCATTCTACATAACAACCCATGTGAAATCTATCAAAGCTACTTTCATCAACTGTGACCCTTTAACTTTATTTACATAGTGTAACTGTTTCATGTGTTCTATCCTATACACTCAAAACCTGTAAAGACATTTATTCTCTTCCGCTTTTCATCTATAAACATGATGTGATACTTTGCATTCAACCTTGACAAATATCATCATAAAAACTTTCACAGTACCTGACTTTCAACATAGGCTGAATTCCCCATTTACGACAACAGTCATTTCTTCCAGTCAGCCTCATCAATATGAAAGACTTGTAGCACCTTAATACGTTCGTGTTACTTATTTGCTGTTGGAAATAACTTTTCATATACAGTTGGCATACAATCATTTCAACGCATACTCCATTGCATGCTATTTCTACGTTCACACTCATAGTATCTTGTCTTCATCAAGTATACAAACTACTTCAGTTTAACTTTACGTGAATTACTTTCATAAATTACAGTCCTAATGCAATATGATACTATCACGATATGTTACTGCGGTTTCTTCTAACTATGTCTAACCAATTTGCTACACTACCTATTCATTAAACTTTGCAATCTCAATCTTTGCTTTCGTTGAATATGAACCTCCAGTTTACATGCAACAACTATGATATGTGTTCTATCTTATACACTCAACCAGTAGAAACATTCATTCTGTTACATCCATGAACATGACGTGATAAAATTCACATCATCTCAAAACCTTTTAACAGCGCTTGTCTTCAAACATATGCTGAATCTCACATAGCTTGTTTGTTACACTACCAATTCATTTCAATGCGAGCTAATCTTGCATCACTGATTTCATGCGACATAACTTTTCACTTTACTTATTCCTACAATGCTACTACTATGTCTTCTAAACTTTATGAGATCGCTTTCACTTCTATCTCACACTTTCTCCATCATCTAACTAAGTGAATAAAGTTGATGATACATTATCTGACTAAACTCATTGAGTCACATCCTACACGAGCAGATATTACTAACATGGATCATATAAAACGCCAAGTCTTGTCATAGGCTTGACTATACTATGGACTTAGTGATTTATCTATGTAACTTACACTTTTAAAACGTTAAATCCTTAAATTTCAACACAGGGGCACCTATCCTATGGATTTAGGAGTTTTGCTGTATAATTTAGTAAACTTATGTCTCTGTCAGCATACAACTTTTAATAAAGTTGTTGACATAAAGTTTCTTACACCGCAGTTCATGTTTACGACTTTCATTTGAATGTCAGATTTGTATGTTCATCTGTCTATGATGAGTGTAAACGTTGTCACAGTTCTCCTTTATTTCCCGTAAACTAGTTGTGACACTTTTGTGTTTCACTTCATCTAGCAGGTTTATTTTTATCTCACACATAATGTTTCCTATCTCATATGCATTCGACTAACAACAAGTTGTTATGTCTATACTTGTATGCTGTCGATGCAGAGTGCAAACACGCTGTCTGTCTTTATTTACAAAACACACACACATTCAATTTGATAAAGGCAAACAACACATTTAGTAAAGCTGGTACGCTAATGAGTGTGACTGCAGAAACATTTCATAAAACTTTTTCAACGTTCGCTAAGTTTCACAACAACCTGTCAAAGACTTCTTACAAAACTTATTTCAACATTTGCATTTAAGCGAACATGTGCTTCACATATTCTACACGAACGGTTAAACGCATGTAATATAAAACCCTAAGTCCAACCGTAGAGGAGCCTAGCCTTGGATGATGGACTTTACAACCCACGCGATTCAATGTCATGGAATCACACTCAACGTGTGTGACAACATCTGGTTTTTATAAAACATTCAACACTTATTCCTATCCATCTCACTTTGATATCCAACATGTTAAACTTAGATTTGATTTCAACCACTCAAGTCGTCAAAAACTTGCAGGCGTTGTCTAATATTCAATTCATTCTGTACACAGATTCGCTTTACTTCACATCCAAAGTTAATGACTACCTAACAGATGGATTCACTCTGAATTTACACTTCACCGTTTGTGAAAAGACTGTCACATAAAACATTTTACACACTGCAGTCCGGATCTCAACTAAGGATAAAACTTTCTAGTGCTGTGGTGAACACTGTTTTTCATATAACATTCTAAACTCCCATTGCAGTAGAAAACTGCTTTTAGTAAACCTGATGAAGCGAGTCTAACAGTCATGGAGTTTGAATTTTCTAATAGGGAAACATTTGCCAACTGTCTCCAATAAAACTTTCTAACACTGTGAAAGTAAGTTACAAGACAATCTACACTGTGCAGTAAAACCTTTTCGATAAAACTTTCTAGTGCTGTGAAAGTAAGTTACAAGACAATCTACACTGTGCAGTAAAACCTTTTCGATAAAACTTTCTAGTGCTGTGATGAGTTCGGTCAGTCATACAACGTCAATGATCAAACATTATTTTCACAAACGTGTGTCGCGGTAATATTATTTGACTACACTAACGCTTACATTTCATAACACTTGTGTTTCATAAAACGCCATGATCAAATTTTCTAACTATACATCAACCTGTGTTGTAGTAAAACCTTTGTACAACATGATACACTTTCTGATTAGACTTACGAATACAACTTCAATGATCAAACTTTCTAACTATACATCCACCTGTGTAGCAGTAAAACCTTTATACAACATGATAAAGTTTCTGACTACACTAACTTTACTTTTTCAAACCATGATACACTTTCTGATGACACTCACGAATAAACGTCATGATCAAACTTTATTTTCACAAACGTGCGTCGTAGTAAAATTATTTGACTACACTAGCACTAACATTTATGGCATTTGTGTTTCATAAAACGCCATGATCAAACTTTTCTAACTATACATCAACCTGTGTTGCAGTAAAACTTTTACAAACCATGATACACTTTCTGACTAGACTTACGAATACAACGTCAATGATCAAACTTTATTTTCACAAACATGAGTTGTAGTAAAAACTAGTTGACTACACTAACTTTGCTTTTACAAACCATGATGCACTTTCTGATGACACTCACGAATAAACGTCATGATCAAACTTTACTTTCTCAAACGGGTGTCGCGGTAAAGAACTAGTTGACTACACTAACTTTGCTTTTACAAACCATGATACAGTTTCTGACTAGACTTACGAATAAAACGTTGATGATCAAACTTTCTAACTATACATCAACCTGTGTTGCAATAAAACTTTTGTACAATATGATAAAGTTTCTGACGATACTGACAAGAGCTTGTTCACTAGCGAAGAGAGAAGTCTGTTGTGTTGCGTGTGGCGCATGAATGTCCTCCCTTCATTCCATTCATCAATTTTCTTCCCCTCTGCATTCCATATCCGTAGATATGTGGCGGGCTTGGGACCGCTTTAGCTGCATTAGAAGGTTGGCCCTTAAGAGAGCCCATGGGTCGTTCTCGGGACGTGGGATGTGGTGGGCTTATGACTTTTTCAGTTGGCCTGCAATGAAAGAAGTAAGAATGAGAAAGATGGTACAATGTTATGTTCCAGTCATAATACTTACGAAATTTGTGCGGCTTCCGATAATCTACACGGATGTCCTCCTTGTGATGTATTTTAATGTGATAACATCGGACATCCGTGCAGTTAAAACATTCTTGCGATGTATCAGGAGTCACATCTCCATAAATTAATGGCCGCTCCGGGACATAGCCCACCACAGGAATGTGAAGGGCGGTGACCGTTTCAGGCGACACTTCCGACTGCACACTCAACTGACGCTCCAACACTCTCACTCGTTCCATCGCCTCTTCCTTCAACTCACGCTCTCGACAGACCGACTTCTCACAACTCTCCAACTTCGACTCAAGCGTCTCCCTCAACTTTCTCTCATTCACCAACTTCTGCCTCGCCTCAAACAACTCTCTCTTCACACTCGCAAAGTCCTCCGACTCTCTCTTCAAGCGATCCCTTTCCACAGTCACTTCTTTCAACGTACACTTTGCAGCATTCAACTTTCCCTGCAACCTGTCACACTCATTCCTCACATTCCCATACGCCAGCGCATCATTCTTCGTCAACACCACTTTACTCGGCACACTCGACTGACTCACTCTCACAACACAATTAGGCATCACACGCTCATCTCTCGGCGACGATTGAGCCCGTGGCTTTGCCAGTGGCTCAATCGACGCGACAGCTCGCTCAAGCTCAACATCATCACTCAACCTCTCAACACACCCCTTCTTCGTTACAACGCTCTCCATAGCCTCATCGTCATCATCATCATCACTCTCGACAATCAACTTCCTCTTTACTTTACTCGCCACTTCATCATCATCCAAATCCACATTCACGACTGGGGAACGTACTGGTTCGCCTTGAACAAATGCGCTCCCCCGCTCACCACTCAACACTTGACTCATCATTTCCTTCCCAATCACACGCAGAGGACAATTGGCATGAGCCTTCACAAACTCGACATCATACGCACTACAACGAACATCACACCACACACAATACATCACCATCAACACATCATCATGCTTCATCTCACCCTTTGTCACTCTCGCCAAGACGTGGCGCCTGAAACGGTCACCGCGGAAGGGCATGCCGCAACTACACTTAAAAATTTGTAATTTTTTATTGCATTCCTTCGTCATTTTCAAACTGAAAAGAGAAGAAATAATGTGTTAAATTGAGACACATTTTAGTGCTCATAAGAGGAGATCGTTAAAGGATCTCATCTAAAGTCACAGCTTAACAAAAACGTCTATATGAAGCTACTACTGTATCTGCATTAAGACAGAATAATCCTAAGTTCTAAATATTTCAAAGTTTGATAGCAAACTTCGACAGAGCACTCACCGTTCGTCTTACAACTTGAAACAGGAGTGAAGCCTAGAGAGAAGCAGTGACTTATATACCCTCCCGACACAAAGCCTTGCCTTGGTCTTTCTAAATTTAGTCATGCTTTTAACTTGACAACAACGCTTTTACCAAATTTGGACAACACATCGACAGTTACTGGGCTTTCAGTCGTGAAGGCCCATGCTATACAAAGACAGAATCGATAGTCGCCCAGTGCTATCACAAAGACAACTTCGCTTAGAGGAAAGACAAGTTAAGCTGATGAATCCGTCACAGGCATTTCTCAGAGGGGATCTTATCCCAACTCCAAGACCTCGACCCACAAATCCAACCTCGAGCGGACAGAGCGTGCGTCATGTCACTGTGTTGGTATCCGGGCCCCGATTTTGACATGAAAATCGGTGGAGTTATTTACATCAGGAAACAAGTCTCGAGCCGAAGCTCGCCTCTGACAACTTTGTAAATGTCTTAGTTGAATTCACCAGCGTTTTGCAATGGAGATGTTTAGAGGCCACCCATGACAAGATAGCTAAGACTCAACCGATTGGCGTTCAAAGTGCTACGTTGAGAACTGTGTCAAATGCCCAACATGAGACATGAGTTGTCCCAGCGGTTACGGTCTAAACTATGACACACTCCCTTGCCACACTTATCACTACGGCATCGTCCGCCGTCCCGAAGGAACACCCTGTCAGTGGAATATTACAGCAAAACTCTCCGTGTCTTGCTCGCTTTCAGTGAAAAGCTGCTTATACCATGAGAAGACTGGCTCAGACATCATTAAAAATCATCTAGTTGACTTCAGCAGGGTCGAAAACCCCAGAAAACCTCCAAAACTAGTGAATTTAAATTTTTCAACTTTTTAGCACTACTTACAACATTTTATAAGTAGTCTAACACTTAGAGCAGGTCAATAGCAACCGAACCTTTTTTGAATCAAGTCAAACGGACTTGTAGAAGCAAAGTTACAAGCCTTTAAAGTTTTGGAGTCTTTTATGGCCTGGAGACGAAGGCCATCTCCTGGCGAACCTCTAAGTCTGACGCCTTAGCTGAGTTCAGCAATGAAATTTTCTAAGTCGGTTTCTTACAGAAACCCGGAATTTGGAATGTCCGAAGCTATCATCGGAGCTCAGAGAGACGACCTACCTCTGACAATCGCTCTCGTCTTAATGACAAGTCTCTCTCGGTTCCCAGCTTATATAGTGTGTGGCGATCAGCTGATGACGTAACACCCATCATCCAAAAACTTTAAACCCGTCTATCTCCGGTTCTAGTGCTCCGATTGACTCCAAATTTTGAGTGTCACGTTTTCTCGCTCTCCCCTTTCATTTAAGACATCCCTCGACCCTCTACGATGACCAGAAGCCGAGATGAAAAAACTCTGTCGTTTTTTCAAAAAGTTCCAAAATCTTGGAAAATGCACAAAAACTCGATTTTTAACAGGCTCTCATTTGGAAACGGAGCCTGTCACGCATCTGAAAAGAGGAGATCCTAGAGAACAAAGTGCGGTCTTGCCGCTAAAAGAAACCCGAGCTCTTCATTCACTTCCAATCCTCCACAATTCATCGTCCAAGTTGGCAAAAAAAAAAAGCGACATTTCACATTTGGACTTGAAAAAATCCTAAGTGTCGAGACCACCGTAGTGAAAATTTTCGAAAAAATTTTTTGGACGAATTTCAACCTGAAACCTTGATAGAAGTTTGTTTCACATGATTCTGAACAACTTTGGTCTTTTCGACCAATTTGGTCAGTTGAGTCGTTGGGGGGGGGGGGGGCGGTTTTTTCACCGAAACTTCACCGACCCAACTTTTGACGACAAACACGATGGGATGGGTCTCGGAGCTCAATTCCAACATTTTGAAAAAAAAAAATTTTTTTTTTTTTCACGAAAAAATCCTAAGTGTCGAGACCACCGTAGTGAAAATTTTCGAAAAAATTTTTTGGACGAATTTCAACCTGAAACCTTGATAGAAGTTTGTTTCACATGATTCTGAACAACTTTGGTCTTTTCGACCAATTTGGTCAGTTGAGTCGTTGGGGGGGGGGGGGGCGGTTTTTTCACCGAAACTTCACCGACCCAACTTTTGACGACAAACACGATGGGATGGGTCTCGGAGCTCAATTCCAACATTTTGAAATTTTTTTTTTTTTTTCACGAAAAAATCCTAAGTGTCGAGACCACCGTAGTGAAAATTTTCGAAAAAATTTTTTGGACGAATTTCAACCTGAAACCTTGATAGAAGTTTGTTTCACATGATTCTGAACAACTTTGGTCTTTTCAACCAATTTGGTCAGTTGAGTCGTTGGGGGGGGGGGGCGGTTTTTTCACCGAAACTTCACCGACCCAACTTTTGACGACAAACACGATGGGATGGGTCTCGGAGCTCAATTCCAACATGTTGAAATTTTCTTTTTTTTCACGAAAAAATCCTAAGTGTCGAGACCACTGTAGTGAAAATTTTCGAAAAAATTTTTTGGACGAATTTCAACCTGAAACCTTGATAGAAGTTTGTTTCACATGATTCTGAACAACTTTGGTCTTTTCGACCAATTTGGTCAGTTGAGTCGTTGGGGGGGGGGGGCGGTTTTTTCACCGAAACTTCACCGACCCAACTTTTGACGACAAACACGATGGGATGGGTCTCGGAGCTCAATTCCAACATTTTGAAAAAAAAAATTTTTCACGAAAAAATCCTAAGTGTCGAGACCACCGTAGTGAAAATTTTCGAAAAAATTTTTTGGACGAATTTCAACCTGAAACCTTGATAGAAGTTTGTTTCACATGATTCTGAACAACTTTGGTCTTTTCGACCAATTTGGTCAGTTGAGTCGTTGGGGGGGGGGGGGCGGTTTTTTCACCGAAACTTCACCGACCCAACTTTTGACGACAAACACGATGGGATGGGTCTCGGAGCTCAATTCCAACATTTTGAAAATTTTTTTTTTTTTTTTCACGAAAAAATCCTAAGTGTCGAGACCACCGTAGTGAAAATTTTCGAAAAAATTTTTTGGACGAATTTCAACCTGAAACCTTGATAGAAGTTTGTTTCACATGATTCTGAACAAC
The DNA here is from genome assembly GCA_907163375.1 of Prostheceraeus crozeri. Taxonomy (NCBI): domain Eukaryota; kingdom Metazoa; phylum Platyhelminthes; order Polycladida; family Euryleptidae; genus Prostheceraeus; species Prostheceraeus crozeri. Next base: position 8,384 of record CAJQUW010009953.1, read on the forward strand.
TTTGGTCTTTTCGACCAATTTGGTCAGTTGAGTCGTTGGGGGGGGGGGGGGGCGGTTTTTTCACCGAAACTTCACCGACCCAACTTTTGACGACAAACACGATGGGATGGGTCTCGGAGCTCAATTCCAACATTTTGAAAAAAAAAATTTTTTTTTTTTCACGAAAAAATCCTAAGTGTCGAGACCACTGTAGTGAAAATTTTCGAAAAAATTTTTTGGACGAATTTCAACCTGAAACCTTGATAGAAGTTTGTTTCACATGATTCTGAACAACTTTGGTCTTTTCGACCAATTTGGTCAGTTGAGTCGTTGGGGGGGGGGGGCGGTTTTCTCCTCACGGACCCATTCCTCCCAACACATCCTTGGCCATCTCCCTCACACTGCCTGCCAGAGGGGGGGGGCTGAGTCAGCATGATGACTCCTCGATGACTCATCACTGCACCGCACTGCACTTGAATTTGGAATGGGCTTACTACTTGCACTCATTACGAACAGTTTCCATTCAAAAAGCTCGAACAGCTACCCGGAAGCTGCGTTCATTACCTCATTGTTTTTCACCATGACAACATTTCATGCCATCACTGATCTGGAAGAATCCGTTCGCGGATTCCTCGGTAAGCTTCATTCTTCAGGAAGCGTTCGCGATTTAACAGTCAGGTGGTTGAAGTGTGTTCAACATGAGAGTGTTAGCTCGAAAAAGGAATTTTAAGACCTGTTATTTTTATCTGGTCACGTTAAAACACATGTTGATATATGTTTAAACAACAAAACCATCAACGAATTTGCCGTGCACAAAAATACAAATGCAGATCTTTATTAGCCTACTTTATTTTAAATTCGTCAAAATAACCAAAATTTCGCATGTTTTCTAAAATGGGCCTGCAGATTAGAAAGGCAAAACTCTTCAAAACTTGACACATCATCCTAACCTACATACGCCAAGCTAATGATCCATCATGTCATAATTGAAAAAATTGCTGTTTTCCTACATTTGTCCGGAAACTTATTGGACGCACCACGTATATAACATATATGACTGTGAAAACCGAGTGGCATCTTATGAGCACGACCACACATGTGAATATGGAATGCGCACAGCGCAAATTTTTGAATTATTTTGCCAGACTTATTTAAAAACTGACTGGTAAAAATCTTGTAACATAAAAATTATAATATCGGGACATTTGTCAGAAAATCGGGACTGCTGAAAATTGCAATAAAATCGGGACAGTCCCGACGAAATCGGGACAGTTGGCAGGTTTGATGTTGCACTTTGCCTCGATGGAGTATGACATCCTCCCCCGAATTTCTTCGACGTGAAAGCTCATCTTTTAAAGCTGCCTCCTGTCATTGCTGCCATGCAGTCAAATCTCGTTTGATGTCAATTTTATGTCTCTCATAATGCCTCAAATTTTTCGACCAAAATTCCTAGATTCCAAATCTGCAAGCCTATTTTCAACAACCTTGGGAAGTGTCTCGCTTTACCAATCCTCTTGCCCGATTTTGACAGGAAATTGAGGATTTCGAGGTAGCGAACCACCTTATCCATTTCTGTTGTCATGTTCAATTCTGTTATCAACACCACCGTGTGTTTTCTCCGGGAGGGCAAAGATAATTAAAATGCGGAAACGGCTGTCTTTGTTCTAACTCTTGAAAAAATCAGGATCGCAAGGTTTATAATCAGCTAAATTAGCCTTTATATTATCGAGCTCCTGTCTCTGTGCAGCTTGTTCCGTTTTCAAAGCATCAATAGCTGCGTCAATTCCGCCAACTTGTGTTATCAGTCTGTCTAATTTCAAACTCACCATGTCAAGCTTTCAAGAAATCATGGAACGCAAAGTAGACATTTCTTTTCTGTTATCTTCGATGATTTGCTTCAGACCATCCATATTATCAACCGATGAATGATTTACCGAGCTTGATCTTGTAATTCTAATCGAGGACATTATAAAACCAATTATAGGCCGACTATAAAAGAAGCAACGTGCGAACGGACTCGAACCAGTGTCCTTGTTGTTAACTACGACCACAACAACGATATACCATCAACCCAGCTATCAATTTACATGGAACTACTTGCATTTAATTTGGGTTCAGAAATCCAAACAAATTAGGTAACTCCTTTGCATATCGGTCTGGGTACTTATGGGTTATCTCCCCCCCTACCCAACGTTTTCAAATTTGTGTAAAATCCGTAGAAACGAATTGATCGTCACAAGACTTTAGGCAAACGTAAGTGAAGATATTTTCGACCCACATGCCAAAATTTGTGCAAATCGGACAAGTCCTTTTTGAATTGGAGACGATGACGTGAAGTGTAGCGATATCTGCAGCTTGATCTGACTTCTTCTGGCGTCATCGTCTGATCAGAAAGCAATTGAGGTCAACAATGTCTTTCTCGACAACTCTAGGAGTGATGATGACCAGGCCACATCCCTATATTAACAAATTTAGCTTAAAAAGGTGTGGCAAAGTAGTGGTCGTGGGAAGATTTCAAATAGCATTGGATGAGACGGAGAGGGAGAGACAACAATGCACACACGAGTAACAATAACGCGTCGAACAGACGAAGTCAGATCAAGCTGTTGGTATCGCTCCGTTTCACGCTATCGTCTCTAATGCAAAAAGTACTTGTCCAATCTACATGAATTTTGTATGTGGGTAGAAAATATGCATAAGTACGTCAACTTAAAGTTTGGTAACGATTTATTGATTTATTTTTGCAGATTTTAGACAGATTTGAAAATCTGGGGGAGATAACCCATAAGTACCTCTGTTAGAAATTTGTCTGTAAATTGCAATGTACAAGTGTTGATTGTCAGAGGCTGTAGGATTGATGAGAGGCAGGTGTGAATGTTGATAACTTTGTAGATATAATCTTCTGTGAGTGGCATGTTTCTTGAAGAGTGCTTGAATGGACACGTGCATGCGCGCCTTCCGTTGAAATTTATGAGCTTGTACAGAAGATAAGAATATGAATCTTTTCTGACTCTTGACCGTGCTTTACGTTGGCAATCTTGGCTCGTAGGGCAATCCTAAATACACAGGCATACTATCACATATTAATTAACATTTTCTGGTGAGCCCGACGTGATAGTATTTGATTTGAGTTACGTCTGAGTATGGATGTCAAGAAGAAAAGAAGTGTGATTCCTCGCAATTTCACAAGTCTAGTCAGTCGAATAAGTGAAGAAATAGACAGTGAAAGTCCAGACAGATTGTCTGTAGAGACTAAAGCGACGAGACTTCAGTTGGTCCATGAGGATCTAGCGAAATTGGACGACGATGTCTTGAATGACATGATTCTGAACAACGCAGAAGACGAGGACAGGAAATTGGAACTGTTCTTCGAAAAATCGAATGCGCCGTCGCGATCACCGTCACCTTCCGGTTCGTCGGCTCAGGCGTCTAGCAAGTCTGACAAGAGACAGTTTAACTACCCAAGATTGAACTTCGTAAGTTCAATGACGATCTTCGAACGTGGATCGGATGGTGGGGACAATTCAAGAAGATTCACAACGACGAGACTCTGCACGATAGTGATAAATTTCAATATCTCATCCAAGCAACGGCCTACGGCTCAACGGCACGTGGGATTATCTAGAATTTCCCACCGTCTGCGGACAACTACGGCAAAGCTGTGGAAGCACTTCGGAGTCACTTTGGAGATGAGGACATCCTTGTTGAACTTTATGTACGTGAGTTGCTACAACTAGGATTCCTAAGTTCTCAGCAGAAACTTCCTTTGACTGAATTGTACAGTAAGATAGATTCTCATTTGAAGTCTTTAGAGTCTATGAATGTTACTGTTGATGCGTTTAGCCGTTTTTTGTATCCTATTGTCATTTCATGTTTGAATGAGGATATTTTAAGGACATGGCAGAGGACTCCTAAGTTTAGCTCAAGCGGAGATAGTTCAGACAGATTAGCGGGCTTGATGGAGTTCTTAAGAATTGAGGTCAAGAATGACATACATGTTTCTATGGCTAAGGAGGGTTTCCTCAGGATTGAGGATAAAGCCAGCAGGAATAATTCAGGTAGAGGGATGCACAGGAAGCAGGATCGTAGTTCTGGTGGTTTACACACTGCAGCGAGACTTTTGTGCACGCGTAGTAATTGCATTTTCTGTGATAAGAATAATCATTATAGCAACGAATGTCGAAAAGCATTGAGCCTTGAGATGAAAGGGAAATTGGTTAATGAGAAAAAGGCTTACTTTGCGTACCTGAAGACAGGTCATAGAATTCAAAACTGTCGCGTAAATGTGAGGTGCTTGTCCTGTAACAGAAGGCATCAGACAATCATGTGTCCCGATTTACCGTGTCATAAGTCAAATTCGCAGTCCGTCGATCCACATGATGAAGTGACCGAGTCAGCAGCTAACTACAGTAATGCAACAGGAAATGTGCTATTGAAAACATTACATGTCAGAGCTGTGGGACCACAAGGAGTCGCATTGTGCGATTGATTTTCGATGATGGCAATCAGCGCAGTTATGTTAAAACAGCGATCGCAACACATTTGCATAGTCCTGTTCTTGGTCATGAAATTTTGAGAAAATCACTGTTTGGAGGATCGATGAGTGATTGCAAGCGGCATGCAATTCACCGGGTTGTTTTAGATGGCATACAGAATCAGAACCGTAGAAAAATAAAATTGCTGAATGAGGACCTTATCTGTGGTAAAGTTGATGGAGTCCCTAATGGACCTTGGATTCGGGAACTCGAAGAGAAAGGAATTTCACTGACGTCAGGTCGCAATGATGCAGATATTGAGTTATTGATAGGCAGCGATTACTGGGGTGAGTTGATGACAGGAAAAATGATGAGGACTTTCATGTGGATTATTGGCTGTTGAGTCAATATTTGGTTGGACTCTCAGTGGTCCCTTACCGAATACTGATTCTAGGATCGACAACTTTGCTATGAGTAGTCTTTCATTGCTGAATCAGACAGCACCTGTGAGCGATCTTTTGAGCTGAGAGGCGATCGGAATTCGTGATCCCATTCAGGTCGTAGCAAAAGAGGAAAAAATGAAGGAAATCGAGGATCATTTTCTGAATTCTGTTTCTCAATCAGAAAATGGAAGATACCGAGTTGCTTTACCGTGGAAAGAGGGAATGAATTCGATCTCAAACAACAGAAATGTCGCTTACCGTCGTTTGGAGAGTATTACGCAGAAGCTTGAGAAAGAAAACAAATATAAGGAGTATGAAGAGATATTCGATTCATGGTTATGTGAGGGTTTTATCGAAGAAGTGTCGGATGACATAGAAAATGATTGTCATTATTTGCCCCATAGACCTGTTTTCAAAGTTGATAGCAGTACCACTCCAGTGAGGCCAGTGTTTGACGCCTCGTGCAAAACCGAGTCCGGATTGTCTTTGAATCATTGCTTAGAAGTTGGCCCAAATTTGATTGACTTGCTCCCCTCAATTCTCATGCGTTTTAGAATGCGACAGGTGGGAGTGATCGCGGATATTCGTAAAGCCTTCCAAATGATAGAAGTTTGTGAAAAGGACAAAGATTATCTCCGATTCCTTTGGTGGAAAAATAGAGAGGAGAAGTCTGTAAAGATCTTCCGTCATAATCGGGTGGTTTTTGGCCTTAATTGTAGTCCATTCCTGCTGAACAGTGTAATCAAACATCATTTAGATAAAAGTGAAGATGACACCGCTATTGCTCAGCAAATGAAGCAGTGTCTCTATGTGGACAATGTGGTGACCTCTGTCGATACTTTAGAGGATTTTATGATGGCATTTTCCCGATTCGTATCTCGAAGAGGTAGACCGGCAACTGTCTACAGCGATAATGGCACAAAATTTCGTCGGATTTGCCAATTTGTCGAAAAAGGTTGATTGGAAAAAGATTGAAAACACCGCCAGTGTTCAGCGAATACAATGGAAATTCAATCCACCAACTGCCGCTTGGTGGGGAGGTTGGTGGGAGCGTTTAATCCGAATGATAAAGGATTTGCTCAAAAGAATGCTTGGAAGACAACGATTGTCTTACATTGAACTTTTGACTATACTGTTCGAAGTTGAGGCGATTTTAAATAGTCGACCACTGACTTATGTCAGCGAAGACGATGATGACCTGATCGCATTGACGCCAGCAATGTTTTTGAACAACATTGAAAGGACTAGGTTTCCAGAATTGGAGGCGATCGGGGACAACTTAGGCAAAAGATTCAAGTCCATGTGCCGCTTGAGAAAGGAGTTAGAAATGAGGTTCCGAAAAGGAGTACTTAGCATACTTGGTTGGAGGGGCTAAGCAGTCTCGAACTCGAATTGAGTTAAAGGCTGGCGATGTCGTGTTAGTGGGAGCTGATAATAAGAAGCGCTTGGATTGGCCCATGGGAAAGATTTCAGAGTTGGTTTGCAGGTCGGGATGGCAAGGTCAGGGTGGCCAGAGTAACGGACTAAGTCAGGAGTAATTATGCGGCCCGTTCAGAGATTGTACCCGCTTGAAGTTTCACGGGCTTGAATGTTGCTTGTTAATCTGATCCAGTGTTTTTTTTATATGATTGATAGTGCTTCAGATTGACATGTATTCTATGTGACCTGTGTGAATACAGCGTTTTTTAAAAATTTTAACTGATTTGTATTTAGACCTACGTCGGCAAATTTTGTGTAATGTGAGAAAAATGAGCAATCGATGTACATAATTTCATTTCTTCTTCTCTGTTCATCAGTTGTATCGTGCGCCGATTGACTTCAACGTGGATTAGTGACTGCAGTGATCTGACCTGTAAATTGCCTATCCTTTTTTTTACTGTTTTTCGATGTTTGTTGTATCTTTTGATAGTGATTTAACTCCCTCTCAAAAGAGGTGGGAGGATGTTAGAAATTTGTCTGTAAATTGCAATGTACAAGTGTTGATTGTCAGAGGCTGTAGGATTGATGAGAGGCAGGTGTGAATGTTGATAACTTTGTAGATATAATCTTCTGTGAGTGGCATGTTTCTTGAAGAGTGCTTGAGTGGACGCGTGCATGCACGCCTTCCGTTGAAATTTATGAGCTTGTACAGAAGATAAGAATATAAATCTTTTCTGACTCTTGACCGTGCTTTACGTTGGCAATCTTGGCTCGTAGGGCAATCCTAAATACACAGGCATACTATCACATATTAATTAACAACCTCGGTCTGAATCAATAGATTGTACAAGTGACTTCGTCACGCCGGTACTGTGCGTTGTCACTCACCGGCAGATAAAGCTTGTGAGAATTATTCAGCAACAACTCATGTCGCACAAAATATGGAAAATTCGTCAATAATGAGACTGATTTGATAATTGGAACAACGACCAACCAATACAGTATACACGATGAAAAGAGAACCACACAATGATATCTTTTCCACCGAAAAATTTGTAGATAGAAGGAATTCCGGCCACTATTAATGAAAAACCTTGGCAAAAGAAGGAGAGATACGACCGCACAATGTGTTGATATGTTTGGAAAGATATGTTATGAAGATACAGAAGACATCATACAAATATTGCGCTCCCACATGTGAACTCATTACATTTATCCTTTGCAAAATGAAATATTCAAGCTATGTATAAAAAGGCGATACTTATGGACTATCTCTCCCCTCCCCACGTTTTCAAATTTGTCTAAAATCCGTAGAAATGAATCATCCGTCACAAAACTTCACATACTCGTATTTGAGGATATTTTCTACCCACATACAGAAATTTATGCAAATCCGACAAGTCCTTTTTGAACTAGAAACGAAAACTTGAAATGTAGCGATGTCAGCAGCTTGATCTGACTTCGTCTGTTCGACGCATTATTGTTACTCGGATGTTATTATCACTCTGCATTGTTCTCTTTCTGTCTTCTTCTCATCCTCTGCTATTTGAAATCTTCCCACGACCACTACCTTGCCACACCTTTCTTTAGTTAGGCATGTTAATGGGGAGGATGTGGTCTGGGTCATTACCACTACAGGAGTTGTCGCAACATGACTTTGTTGACCTATTGCTATCACTCAGAGTCAGACGATGAGGTCAGGCGAAGTTAGATCAAGCTGTTGACATCGCTACACTTCACGTCATCGTCTCCAAGTAGCAAATTCTAGCCCCTTACCACACCATTTTCACGAAAGGTCATGACCTGCTCTTTCATCGGAGCACACGCCCACGCATCAGAGCACTTGACAGACATCGGAGCACACGCCCACGCATCGGCGCACTTGGGTTAAGATCACGGAGCACCAATCGGAGCACGCGGCGCCGAGCACGTGTGATGAGTCACAGCAAGGTATATAAGGAAGGCGCTGTCAGAGAAATTCATTCTCATTCTAACCATGCAGTACGCGTGTGAATTCTGTCGTCAGTCCTTCTCTCGGTTTCAAGACTGTATTGCCCATGGAGCAGCAGAGACGGGTCGTAACTATTGTTGGACATGCTGTAAATGGTATGGAGACGAACACGATTGCCGCGCGTTTAATTATGGTGACGACAATGACTTGCTGTGTTTGGATTGTGACGGAAGTTTCGACGTGGAGGCGTACCATAAGCATGCGTGTGTGGGACGGTGTCGCTACTGTGATGCAGTGGTGAATGCTGAAGCGGAAGGATGGGATGAACATTTGTGTCCCTACCTGTTTGAGTTCATGCAAGAGGGCGGTGCAGCTGTGGAAGAAGAACGGATCATGGACGGTCGTGGATATAATTATCGATTTACCCCTCCTCAAGCCATGAATGAGTGGAAGACATATTTGAATTCAATGTATGCGGACTTTAATCGTGTCATTGTGCAACAACACCCCCACGAGGACGTGAAAGTGTTTGTGAGTATGAGACTCAGGTTTGTCAAGATGGATATGTCGACGGGCGAAGAGGAAGTGAGAGACATCACCACACCCTCATACATTCAGGAAGGCGTCCAAGCACGTAACTTTGATACATGGTTCCGTGACATTGTGTCAAAGTTTGAAGAATTTATTGAAGACTATCGAGAAGACGGATCAGGATTTGCGGTGAAGGAAGTGTTGGAGTTACTGGTTCAAACAAGTTCCTTCCCTAATTTTCGCATGGGCGCACCGATTCATATCCGCCGAGATATCAAGCTTTGCAAAGGCATATGTGTGTTTGATCGCAACACGTATACATCGCATTGTTTTCAAGACAGTGTCCTCTATGCACTTGCCTACCAAGGCAATCGCATTCCTCGACGTATTGATTCCCGCACCAAGACATCCAATGACATTTATCAGAATCGACTTCCTGTAGTGCGCAAATTGAATTTGAACCAATATTATCATCTAGACTTTTCCATGATGACGTCAGAGGGGTTGATGAATACACGGGTTATTCAGGAGTTCGAAAAGAAGAACAATGTCATTGTTCGTATCCACGTACATGACAGTAAAGGATTCGTGGGTCAATTATACCCGGTCCGTCAAGCTGTGAAGGAGAACACACGCATCGTTCATCTGGTGATGGTGACGCGGTACGATATGGAGGACCAGTCTGGACATTTTCTTCCCGTGACGGATTTTCAGAAATGTGCTCGCATGTGGTATCGGAATATGAGCCAAACGCAAGTGAAACGTTTTGAAACATGCGAGTTATGTAGTTTACGATTCAATTTCTACGAGAAGGGTATAAAGTATGGAAAGACAAAGGACATGGCATACAAAGAACGTCTGGAACATCAAGCCAAATGCGATGGAGGATTTTTTCAGATGGAAACGACCCGGAAGATACGAAACCGCACGAATTTATCGACCACGCGAAAACCACTCAACCCCTCGCTGTGATGTATGCGGACATTGAGAGCATGATCGATTCCGTGTCCAAGAAGCATACGGCAGCGTATGTGGGATCCTATGTGGTGTGGCATCCGGCGCTGGACATGAAAGAATCGGTGGTCATCCATAAGGGGGACGAGTGCATTCCTGCCTTTATTGCACACATCAGACAGGTGATCTGGTCTATGTTTGATCACATGAAAGCGACAAACAGTAACATGACGCTGACGGAGGATGATATGCGGGACTATGAACAGACAGCTCAATGTAACATGTGCGGATGTGATGTAAAACCCCAGAAGCAGGGTGAAAAGAATGGGCCTACGACAAAGGTGCGAGACCACGATCATATCACGGGCAAATATCTGCAAACCCTGTGCAATGCATGTAACCTGCGACGACGTCAATCCCGGACCACATTAAACATCTTGTTTCACAATTGGAAGGGATATGAAAGTCACCAGGTGATTGTACAAGGGTTTACCAAGCTGGATCACAAGTATAAGATCGAGCCCATTTATGTGTCAGGAGACAAGACGTTGGGAGTGATCATCTTTCTTCCCATGCCATCCAATACCCTATATAAACTCCGATTCATCGATTCGTGTCAGTTTTTGAAAGACTCTCTAAACAATTTGTCAACGACCATCAGTGACTTTCCTCACTCAATTCACATATTGAGCACCGTCTATCCGAATTGCGATCACACATCTATTCGGAAAGGATATTTTCCCTATACATATTTTGACTGCTGGGATCGTATCCACTAGACTCAATTGCCTCCGAAGGAAGCATTTTACAATGATTTGAGTGAGAAGGAGTTGGAAGAGGATGAGTATGCTGTGGCACAAAAGGCGTGGACAGAGACGGGGTGCAGCACGTTTGAAGATTATATCCACTATTATTTGAAGTGGATAAAGCCTTGCTCGCAGACATCTTCGAACACTTTCGAAATGAAATACGCGACGTGTCTGCATTGGACCCCATTCACTATTTCGGCACACCTGGCTTGACCTATTCATTTTTCTTTAAAAAGACACAGGTCAAGTTGGAGAAATTGCGTGACGTGGATATGTACCGCGTGTTTGAAGCAGGGATTCGTGGAGGGATGACATTTGTGAATCAGCACCGCACGCAAGCAGAAGAAGGTACTCACCTGTTTTATATAGATGCTAAGAATTTATACGGTGCGGCCATGATGGGACCTTTGCCGAAGGATTGTTTTGCCTGGGTACGACCGGAGGTCTTGGTGGACATCAACGACGAATGGGTGAGACGATACAATGTCAATGGCACCACGGGTCATGTACTGTGCGTCGATTTGGAGTATCCCCACACGTCCAAGATGCCACGGAAGATTTACCATTGGCTCCTTACCGCGGGACGGCGAAATGGGAGGACATGTCTCCCTATATGCAAGAGCTATGGCAAGAGTTGAACGGGAACCGACCCCTTCACTCAGCCAACAAGTTAATGATGACGCACGAGAATCGCAAAGAGTATGTGGTACATATCGCTGCTCTCAAGTATTATGTGGAGAAGGGCTTACATATCACCAAGGTTCATTACGGGATCTCCTTCAATCAAGAACCGTATATTCGCCCCTATGTTCAATACCATACGCAAGAACGCGCCAAGGCAACAACGAAAATGCGCCGCAATCTCCACAAGTTGATGGTGAACGCACCGTACGGCAAGACAATGGAGAATGTGCGGAAATATGGAAAGCACTATTTTGTACGATCACCGAATTTGTTTAGCAAATGGACACGTCATCCCTATTGTCAATCCTTCTTCAACATCAGCGACAAAGCCGTGGTGGTGAATGTGCGCAAGACCAAGGTAGACTTGAACAAGCCCATTTATATCGGCAATGCATCCTGGACAACAGCAAGATTATTATGTACAAGCTGTTTGACCAGTGGAAAGCCAACAAGACGTGCACCTCAGTGGAACTCATTGGTGGGGACACAGACTCCTTCTTCCTCAAAGTCCGCAGCCGGTATACACGTGAAGAAGTGCTGCGTTCGTTTGACAACATCCCAAATTTTATTGATACGGAGGCGAAAGGCGTTCTCGATACCTCAAATTATCCCGTGAGTCATCCAGAGAGACGTACCGAGAATGCAAATCGTTTGGGATGTTTCAAGGATGAGTGTGTGGGGGATAGGGTGAAGGAGTTTGTATGTTTGAGTGCCAAAATGTACTGTTACATTGTACTCAAAGGCAATGAGGAAGAAATCCACGACTGTCGCATGAAGGGGGTGTGTCAAGCGAAGAAGCGACAAGTGAAACATCAGAATTATGTGGACGCATTCGAAAAACATTCAATTACCACAGTGTTACAAACCCTCCTCCAATCCCAACACCACGAGATGAGAACGGTGACGCAAGTGAAGAAGGCCTTAAGTATCTGGGAGGACAAGCGGTGTTGGTATTTACCCAATCGGAGTCTTCCATACGGTAACCATCGCCTATATGAAGAAGGGTACCTACACCCCGCTCTCAAAAATGTCAAGGATCTGCAACCGCATGGTGGAGCTCAGAGCATCCTCCGCAATACCACTGCAGACATTGTTACCGCAACTCCCTCTGGCCACATACCGAGCATCACGCCCTTGTCGAGTCTATTGGAAATGGAACTCTTCGGTCACTGTACAGATTTCCACGGGGGTGTATCCAAATTTTGGGCAACCACTCCCTGGAAACCTACGATCGTATTTGTAAAGAGATGCGCCAATTACTCACCCCCTACGGATTGGACGTGAGCGACCCAATCACAAAATCCTGCACAGTTCAATGTCAATGGAACTATACAAAGGACCGCATGCAAACCATTCAACAGTTGCCATCGACATCGGTGATTTCCAACGAGCGCGAGCTGTTTCCCGGAACGTTAATACGCAAAGGTAATTTGCATTGTTCCTTCTTTTCTAACGGAAGTGTGATTGTGACGGGTGTCTTATCGATTGCAGAAGCGGAATCGTTGGTGGAAGATATTCTCAAATCCCTATTCGAAGGAGATTCCCTCAATGAATCGGACAGTGACTAGTATCCCAACGTCGTGGGTTGTCGCAAGAGACCTTGGATATTCGTTCAAAGCTATAGAAACTGTAACACATCTCAGTGAAAAGATCACCGCTGGTGAATTAGTAGATTGACTCATGGATCTCGATGAGCATGCTATGAATCACCATTTGGATCGTAGGTGGATAGAGGATTTCTCCATGCTACACTGCAATGCAATGACATTGACGCGATCTAGAGTGAAAAAAGTGACATTTGCAACGGATGTGTCAGATAACTCTTCCCATAAAAGTGACTTTAGAAAGAAATTGGAAGAAGAGACATTTAAATTATTATGTGAACAGAACTGTGTTAAATGTTTTAAACAGGAACGGTCCCTTCTCTTTTTACCATGTTCTCATAGTGTTATGTGTTCTACATGTTATAATCCCTTTGAAACGTCATCTTGTCCCCTTTGTGATCAAGACATAATTTCAACAGTTACTGTATATCGTGCATGATGCACGGAAAAGCTCTGTGTATAGTGTATAGTGTATAGTGTGCTATAACGAGTGACTGATCTCTGTTTCATGTACAAAACCTTGTAGTATTAACCTCTGCCTGAAAAGAAAAGTTCAAGGATTCCATTGAAATAAAAATACAATCATTGACATGATTCATTTCTTTATTGACTTCAAAACATGGGATAATGTAGAATACAAATAGGAATAGACAATTTTATCATTGAAGGACAAGTAGGTTTTAATGAGCTCTTGATCTTTCTCGTGAGCATCCAATGTTCGAAAGAAGGTCAGTGTTTTATCCATAGATGTGTTAAAAGGGCGATGGTTTAAAAAGTAAATACAGTAAGCACCACAATAGGCTTTAGGAACTTGTATATGCAGAGGGCGACGATAGTCTAAAGGATAAGGTGTTGTCGATAACCACTCGGTAACATGTGGATAGTGAGATGGAGTGAGTCCATAAGAGTCAAAGAATTCGCACACGCGTTGATCCGCATTTTGATAAAAGGCCAACCAATGCCTGCCAGGTTGATGAGAGCGATCACTATTGACAATAAGTGTCTTTGATTCCGGGGAATGAGCAGGAAGTAGATCATCAGGAAACACACCTTGGAAGGGAACGTAAGAAGATTGGAGGAGGCGATGAGCAAACGTTTGACAACTACACTGAATAGCACAGAGAAAATCATCTTCGCACATGCAGGCATTGAGTAAATGTTTCTCTTGTAATTGATTCATACCCTGCATGATTCCTTCGATTTCCGTGTTGCTTAACCATTCTCCCATTCAGCCAACGCTGAGCTTTAATGAGACGATGTTGATAAAGAGATGTCCAAGCGATAGGAGGAACGTGATACTCGGGCTCCTTCAACATGTCTTATGAGGATGTCAATGCGCGCCAACACTTAAATAGCGGGTGGGATATACGCACTGGAGATGACAGCATTCTCCGGTGTGACGGAGAATTGTTCGTCATGAATGACAAACATTAATAAATCCATATTTTGCTTGGTCGTATTCTCAAATTGCAATTCCAGTCAATATTGACGTGTATTGGTGGGTTGAACACTATCGATTTGTTTATCCAAGGTACAGTCAAAGGCGATAAAGTAACAGCATTTGGTAAAACTCTCCAAATCAATACCACATGATTCATTCGTGTTATAGACTTGAATCGCACGATTGAATTGACTGTAGGCAATCACGTCATCTTTGCAATTGATGGTGCCTCCTGTCATGATGGCTCCATTGGTGGTCATGGTGACTTGAGAGAGTCCATGCCTTTCAAAATAGAGTTTACGACTTCCTGGATCAAACCATGAGTTACTGGGAACAACAGCGAAAAAGATGAGTTTATGACTCAATAGAGCAGCCACATTGGAAAACGTCTTCTTTTGTACTTCACTTTCAATCGTTTGTCGTTGGACGGTCATGCCATTGTAGCGATAATAAATGGCTTCTGTCTTGCGTCGATTCGCAGTTTTCAATTGCAGTTCTGCATTCGGTGTGAGCATGGGCATATACAATTGGAAAGAGGTGATTTTGAACTTGTACTTTGTAGAGGTCGTCCCTGCAGCATGTGCCATATCATAAATGGCATATTCCGGTTTATTCAAGGTGAAAATGAGATCCAGTTGCATGCCTGGGGGCAGAGCAATCACTTGTTGGAACAAATTACATTTCAGGGGAAAGTCAAAGGTACGTTTAAATTTGTGGTCTGCCCATTGTTTGAGAATGGCTTGATTGAGTGCATTCTCTTTATCTGTAAACTCTACCGCCTTAGACTTCACCGTCTTACTCGCTGCATCAAACTCCGTGTCATACATCACCTGAGGAACAGTAAAACCTTGTGTGACCATGTGTGTATTCTTCACATCATTGGTGTATTGTAAAAGATTGCTAAGATCCGCTATTCAAGCGGATAGTAATGTCGGAAAAGAGGGAGTGGGCCGTATTGTTGATAATAATCGCCTTGTCTGACGACTCACATGGCACGTCTGCTCCTTTAGCCGCATAATGTTTCATGAGTTGTACTTCCACGCGAAAATAGGCATTGCATACATCCATCCAATGAATGGCTAGTCGAGGGACTGTGAATTGAATGGTACCGGGATTTTCCAATCCATTGACTGGCGTCAGAACGCTCGTATGCTGAGAAGTACTCGAGACATCGACTTTATCACTCTGGAATACATCGTAACGAGCATCCAATAATGCAGGTGTTTCCGCCATGCTTGATGGGACTGATGTCCTAAGATTGCTTAGTTCTTAAAAGAGCATGCGTTGTTTAGCACCTCCGCGATAACGCCCCATCAAACTTCCTTTCCCCCATTTCGTTTGATGGGCCATGTTAACATGACCACGGCGACGTTTAGGAGCTGGTGCTTCCACCCTATCTCCTTCTTCATCCGTGAAGATGCGTTTCCGACTCACTTTATTTTGAATAGCTTCTACAACACGTTCGGGAGCAGTCTGTAAAGTGCGTTTGGCGAGCGCTTTCACACCCTTTTTGAGACGATCAACTCCTTCTTGTGCGGTAGAGCTGACAGCATCCGTGACAGCTTGTTTCGCAGAATTGAGAAACTCTGTCGTACGTGACGATTTTCCCAACGTTTTCTGTACCGTATGTACAAGTCCTTTTTGCGATGTTTTTCGCGATGCTTGTCGAGAGGGTTTTCGAGAGGGTTGTCGAGGTGTTTTTCGAGATGGTTTTCGAAATGTTTTTCTGGGAACTCTCTTTTTGAGTGATTTGGGCAGACGGATGGATGATTTCTTGACACCAGTGACACGGGGTCTAATCATACGTCTTTTCTGTCCAATCACTTTATTCCATCCACCTCGTTCCATAAATGAACCTTTACCAAACAATCGTCCAGAGGAATTTGTTCGGTTACGGATTAAAAAGAGATTCGTCATCGTGTCTTGATGTGCTTGGGAAAAGACAATTACTTAATTGCGCGACGTCGAAGATGCATTTTTACATAGGACCGTCCGTCTGTCATAGGGATGGGATGACCATCATCCGACATGAGTTTGATTTCAATATCTTGCACCTGTTGACTTTTCGCAGGGAGATAGGTGACATTCTGAAATTCATGATGAATACTATCTCCATAATCTTTCCCCGTGTAGGGAATCACACACATACAGTTTGTTTTCATACCCCCTACATAATGATAGCCTACAATATTACAATACAGTAGAATATTGTAGGTAAAGGCATTCAAATTCAAAGGGGCAGTCGCTTGCTGTGAGGAAGTGAGTAAGTCTGTTTTAAACCCAAGAATGTCTTTGAGCAAAGGATGGAGTTTCATACTGTAGTGTGTGGGTACGACCACTGAGACAACATGGACATGAGACGCCAATGTGGTGATAGAAAAGTGGAAATTGTGTCCATGGTGTCGATTCTGATTCAAACACTGCATCAACGTCTTCTCCGAATAAATACCGCGTGGAATGTTGAAGCGCGTAAACATGCCTGGCTCTCCCTGTTTGTCTTGTTTACCTTGCTCTCCCTGTTTGCCTTGCTTGTCTTGTTTGCCTTGTTTGCCTTGCTCCCCCTGTTTACCGCGTTCTCCTCGCGGTGAATCCGTTTTGATTGGAAGGATAGAGGACGTAAAGACGGTCGGAATCATCTCAGGATGATCATTCAATGCCCCCACACTAAAGCTGACATCCACGGGTATTGTCTGAAGGGTATTGATAAAGTTGACGACGGAGATACCGGCTTCCCATTGATCCCCATGGACCATGGGGATGGAAGGAACCAAGCGATTTTTGAAATGATTGGCTCTATTTTCAGGAAACAAATTGGGCTGAGCATCACTCAACAAGTGAATCGTTTCCTCATGCATGGTTGAGTGTCACTCTGTCACTAATTACCTAGTCTCCCTACGACGGAGATGGAGTTTGAAATAGGATTGTCCTTCATGAATCGGGATAAATCATCACCACGCAACTGAATTTCAATCTCATCAATAGCTGATGTAAAAATGGGGTAATAATCAATATTGGACACTTCATACGACACCATTTCCCCCAAACGTTGTTTCTCTTCAATGGGGTGAATTTTCAAGATTTGTTCACGTTGTCCTCCCACAATACTTTCCACTACAATATTACAATAGACGATAATGTTGAAGGAATTGGGGTTATGCTGAGGGGAGAGAGTGTTGTCATCTGTGTATTGGGTCCATAATAGGATTGGGGTAGACCTATACGATAACTCAACGCTTCTCCAAAATCAATAAAGGCATGTTCCGCGGTTTTCACCGTCAAATAATGGTCTTTCGAGAGAGAGAGGGAAACATCCGTCCACATCTGTAAATTCACCTGGAGTTTAGAAAAGAGTCCTTCCAAAGTATAACTCCCTTTGGGAATGCGGACACGATGAAACGAGGTAGAAATGTCCAGGGTGGGGTTGATGTAACCTTGCCGAATCATGTGTTCATAGATGTGCAACGGTTTTATGGTCTTGCTATAGAGATGAAGAAAAGGGCGAGGTGTGGGATGTGTATTCACCATCACCGATTGAATATCTTGTTTTCCCACATTCACTCCCAACACCATACCATCCACTAGATAAAACATGTTTTCTTGCCAGCGTTCCATCATGGTCGTCATCAGCCTTTGCATATCATCACTGAACCATCCAATAAAGGAAGTCAATCTATCTTTGCAGACTTTCAGGGTGGATCCTTCTTGATACGCGACAGCGGGTGAATACAATTTCTTATCAGAGAGTCTATCTCCAAACAAGTAGGATTGTAAACACGTATTGGCCAACAGCTCTTTCGATTCGTAAGCATAAGGGAAATAGGATTTCTGAAACAAGCGATCCAATTCCTTCCCTTTCCATGGGAAGAGGGTGTCGAGGGTGTGGTTCCATCCTTTGGCATAATCAAAGGTATATTCCGGTAAACCATAGATGTGTAATGTCATCCCATGGGTGACATGTTTTGGACGTTGTTGATACCGACGGTAACTTGTAGAACAATGTTCCGGCGTTTCCGAGTGTATACAGGTTTGTTCATGATAGGTGAACATACCATATTCATGACTATGATTCAACATGTGTTGCCAGAGTTGTGGGGGATTGATTTTCAACAAATACCCTTCCGCGATTTTAAAGTGAAGCACGTGAAGGACACCCACTGTTGTATACGTCACCCACACCATATCAGGCAGGGGGATGGCTTGATTGAAAGCTTGCACAAAGGATTGGAGGGTATAGTATTTCGTGGGTAAATTGAATCGTAATGGACTAGGGAGATGAGATAGGGTATGAAAAATCTCAAAATAGTCGCCATGCTTGATTTTGAGAATATTGGGATGCTTCTTATCCTCGGTCTTATACTGTTGTGTCGGTTTTCCGTTTCGATGCAAGACATGGGTCCCACTCAATGCATAGGGGACACTCTTCTTTTCAAAGAGGGCGTCCAATTCCATGGTTTGTTTCTGAATGATAAAGGAGGGAACATGAATCGTGCTGAGGGGAAATTCCAAGATCCATTCGTCCCACACGTAGGTAGCTACTTGTTCTGTTTTGAAAATCTCATAGGCTTTAGATTGTCGGTCCATCTTGATTTCCATATCGTCCGTGCAATCGATGGTCAATTCATAATGATAGGACATGGATGTGATGGTCCATGTCATGGGGGCGAGGAAGATGGTATTCAAATTGGTTTCCAATGAATAATAACCTGTGGGGACGATAGAACTCCACGTCTTATCACTCTCTAAATTCTTGTAATAAAATGATTCAGGTCTAGACACATAAAATAACAGTTTGTTCTCCTTGGTTAATTGACAAAGATCCGTTTTCAACACAGTCACTTCTGCATTCACCCTATCTCGTTCACGAACGATCTCGTCAAGATTGTCAGTTCCTGCAGTGGGTTTGAATTCTTTCACACTCCTTCTTAACGTTGCCAACCGTTCCTGTTTCACTTCAAAATCATGGAGAATATTCCCATACATCTCCATCAAATCCACCAAACTATGATAGGCAAATACATTATAAGTGTTGTAGATATGATACTTTTCCGTAGGTGTGAAGGGAAGTGCATGTTGCCCCGTTTCATGCTGCATATCCGCACCACTGGCCAATACATTTTCTTTCCTATCTTTAGGATGGGAATGAACTAAATGATGAATGATGGGCCGTTTTGTGACTTGTTCCTTTTGAATCGATTTTCGAAAATTTTTCAATAAGACAGTATCAAACAATCGCTTCTTGGCTCCGAATCGTTTAGAGACTGAAACACCTTTCATTTTGTGTTGACGTAGGATTCGCATCATGTTGCGGTACTTTGCATTCAGTGTGTTGATATAGGTATGCAAGAAACGGGAGGTGACTAAATCAGGAGCATCGGCTATATGGAGGGTAGGATCGATCTTGTGTAACTGTGTATAAATCTTGTCATACAATTGATCAATACTGTTTCTGAGCCATGGCAAATGTTTTTGCTTGGGATGTTGATACTCTATTTCACGCTCTTTTGGGGTGAGTGGATTGAGGAACTCCACTCGGAAAATAAATTGATTTTTGATGGTGCGTGTTGGTAAAGCAAACCATTTTTTAGAGGCCAAATGTTGCAATCGGAAAAAGGTGTGTTGATACATTCTCACTGCTTTCATCAACTCTCTCAGTTTAGGAAGAAGGATGCGAAGATTATGAAACAGGCCTATATGCCCTCTGGGAATAGGAGGGGCCTTTGCATTGCGTTTGAGAGAGCTCACAAAGGCATCGGTCCTCATCCACACAGCACGTGTCGTATCATCACTCAGAGGTTGTATATCCTGATAGGTCACTGGGGGAGCCATGGTAACAGTGGCTATTTTCTGCAATTCGGAGAGGATCCCATAATCCATCGCAGACAATGTATAACTGGAAGCATGCGTCACATGAAAGGACAATCTGTTGGACGAATGAAACACTAATTTCCCCACACCAAACCATTCTAATTGTTTGAATAAATTGAGCACTGAGATTTCATTTCCCAACATCCTTTCAATCCCATGTTTGGCAAAATGACAGCGGTGTAAGGGAATCACACTGAACCAATAGTCATGAACGGGATATTTCTTTACGTCACATTCCTTTCGATGAATGGAGAGTCGTGTATGGATCCGAACGATATCCTTCAACGATAAATGATGGACACATTTGTCCAATAGGAGTGAGGCCGCCAAATGAGGGGAAAACACAAGGATTCCTTGAAAATCAATTCCTTGATTTGAAACAGGGAAAATGGGACAATGTCAATCACATAGACATCTGCTTCCTCTATGCCATTGCATCCATAATACAAGTAGGATGGATGTGTCGTGACAGTCATCATGTTGGAAATGGTACGACGTGTATATAATTCCAACGCTGTGATAATGGGTACTCTTTTCACTTCCTCATCAGATTCAAAAATGGTGTGACGACGGACCACATTGGTCCCTTCCATCGTATAATAAGGCAAATAAGCCTTCAAATCTCTCGTATCCACCATTTTCCCCACGGTAATATAACAATCTTCGGGAATCGTATCCACATTATTCACATACCCAAACTCTTTCAAGCCTACTTCCCATGTTTCTCCTTTAGGAATAAAAAGTCGTGTAAAGAAATGATTGGCTTTATTGTCATACAAATGGGGTTGAGTATTGCTCAACAAGTACACATGTTGTTCCTCATGCAGTTCCTGCATGATTACAAAATTGCTCAACAAGTACACATGTTGTTCCTCATGCAGTTCCTGCATGATTACAAAATCAATAGCGGCGTACATTACCTAGAGGTTCTAAGTCTGTCACCCATGAGTTCATCGAGGCCGGATATCCTTGCCAGTGCACAAAATATTCTGATCGTCCATTCCGACGTCGGGTCTTGAGCACTTTGTCCACTTGATATACTTCTTCCTCCCGATGAATCAATTGTAATTCCTGAGCATAAAAGGATCCTTTGATCTCTTCTCCACTCAAGTCTTTGATCTTGTACATTTTGGTACCATGAGGGTTCTTGAGAATGTTGGAGACAATGAACTCTTCCGTCGACCAATTCGCTTCATACCCTCGTCCAAACGTTCCTTTATCAAGTGAAATACGTACACGTGCTCCCACAGGGATAGACTTCCCCGGGACTGCAAACTTTTTATAGTTTTGTCGGAGACGTTTCGCATTGTTTCGTTTCACTTCCTCGGTATTGGAGGCATTCACATCCATCGGGGTGAAACCTGTGGATGAATGAGTGCTGTGATTGTATGCATACATGACATCTACGATATAATCCACCCAATTCTTGTGATTGGTGGCTGTAAAGATACGTTCCAATTTATTCTTGACAGTACGGTTGAATCGTTTGACATGAGCACATTTATAGGGACTGTAGATGGAAAACAATTCAATAGCGTGCTTGTCCAACACTTCTTTCACCGGTCGGTTATAAAATTCACGGCCTTGATTCGTTTGCAGTCGTTGCGGGGTGGGAATGGTTGCGAAAATGGCTTCTAAAACCCCCGACACTTCTTTGGCACTCTTGGTCTTGAGAGGGAATGCCCAGGCTTTGCGTGTAAAGATGTCCATCACCATGAGAATATACTTGTAGCCACGATTATGCTGTGCATACTTTTGATAATCGACAATATCCGCTTGAAATTGAATTTGCGGACCGCGTACACGATACGGGTGCAATGGCTTAATACGATGCAATCGAGATTTGTGAAGGGTGTAGGTCGGTTGACGCATTAACCATTGTTTGACTTCTGTTTTTGAATAATGTGAAGCAGCAGCAAGTGCATTGACGCTTCCGTAGCCAGCGGGATGTTTGGGATTGTAATAGATCTTGTGCAACACTTCCTTCATCGACACAATCTGCTTGGAATTGACGTGGGGGTTGAAGATAGGCGGTATTCCCGTTGGAACAACAATTAAAGCTCGCCGTGATGGTGTACTGTGTCTCTGCGCTGTCGTCTGCGTTGCCTTGGCCGCAACAACGCCCAAAGATACGCGATGAGAATGAGGAGGCAATTGGCGCGGCTGCCGTTGCCATTACTTGAATGGTGAGCCATAGGATCCAAATTCAAGAACTCCTTTTCTACTTAAACGAGTATTGATGGATGATTTCAATGGAGAACGCTTCGTCTTGGGAGATGTAACAACAGAAGGTTTGACGACTTTCCCTTTAGATCTCTTGAGGACGGATGGATCTGCGACGTGAGTGAGTGGAGGTTTTGCGACGTGAGTGAGCGGAGGTTTTGCGACGTGAGTGAGCGGAGGTTTTGTTGTTTTTTCCAATCTCTTCCCACTATCATCGTCCAAATTGAAAAATTGGCGACGAACTTTATCGAACAAATACATCCGGGTGTTCCATGCAGCGATCTTATTGGCAGTAGGACGGTAACGCACAATATCTCGTGCAATACGGTCAAGATGGGCTTGTTGAGGATTCATCATCATGTTTCTCACCCTCTGATCTTCCGCTTGAAGTTGCAACATGGTCGACATCAGTTTGGTACTGTCACCACCACCACCCATTTGCTGTCCGCCACCGGTGTGTTCATTCATGTCAGATTTGGGAACCACCACTAATTCACTAAAGTCCATTTTCGTTTTATTGGGTCTTTTGCTTAACTTAAACACAATCATAGGTGGATTAAATAGGTTGGTGCGAAATCGGTACTCAAACGGACAATATGTAGTGAAATCAATAAAGAGGTAAGCATAATTCCCATACTTTTGAACCAATGTCGTTAAAATATCATGCACGACGCTCATATTGCCTTTTGGGAGCATTTTCCCCATGAATTGAGCCAATTGTTGTTGATTTCTCGGATTATTGAACGCGACTAAATAATGGACATTGCCATTACGAATACGTTGTTCTTTATCACCATACAAATACTGTGTGATTTGCACTGCGAAAAACCGTTTATGATGAGATCCTCTTAAAAATAATCCCGTCACAGTTTCATTGTTTTGAGATTCCTGTTGTAAATCATCGAGAATAATTAAATCATTTTCTTGCAATTGATCAAAATCATCTTGGGTAGGGACACCCATTTTCAAGATCACATCTTGTAACTCTTTATGAAATGGACTTTCTATCACATAATACCACCAGACTTTACGAATGGGCTTTTTAAATAAAGTATGACGATTCTTGATCATATTCGCCACAAACGTGGACTTTCCCGATTTACTAGGACCCGAGACAATCATGGATGAGTCATTCTCTAAACGGAAATCCATCTTGTCGAATCATAAAAGTCAGACATATATTCCATACATCATGTATTAAACATAACTTAAAATGGTTTCCAGAACATAGAATCATTTCCAGAATAAAGAAGAGGTGGAATAAAACGTCCACGTGTACATGTCTTAAAGAGTGAGTTTTCAAGAGCAGTCACCATTTCACTCATCAATGTCCTTTCCATGTCATTGGTAAGAGGATTCATATTGTACCGTGCAAATGCTTCCTTCAACATGTTGGGAAAGGCGCGACGATGGATTTCGTAGACACTGCGAACAATGAAATAATGTTCAATATAGTTCGACACAGACCACTTCTCATTGACACACTGTCCTGCTTTGTACCATGAGGATGACACATACCACTGACTCTCCTGGTTATGTTCCACCATATCCTTGAACATTTTGAGGAATCGATTGATCCATTTCTCGGCTTGTATTTGATCACCGTCAAAGATATGCAGCGCGTGTGACTCTTCCCGGATGCGAATGTACACACTGAGTGCTTGCGCCTTGGCATAATCCGTCCGCATCATCTTCCAATCCTCCTCCTCCGTGGGATGAGCACTCCACCTCTGAGAAAGCATGTTTGTCATCTCATCCTCCTTTTGTTTCATAAGTGCAGTACTATCCTCTGATTGGGAGAGATGATCGAGATCATCTATAAAGTGTTTGAGTTCCTCCCAATCAATGTCCTGTTTAGGTTGCACCATGTGTATCAGATTAAATAAACCACTGGAGGTAATGTGTGTCTTGTTTATATCGAGTGTCAGCTTTGTCTTCTCTTTCTTCTTCTTTTCCTCCACCGCTGTGCTCTGACATTCCTCCACCTGTTTGATACGGACTTGGATTTGATCCACAGTAAAACACAGTTTCAGAGTCTTTGTCTGTGGATTACAGTATATGCCTGTGACGCGGAAGATGGTATTTGCTTCAAGGAAGGTGTTCTCCTTGAGATTGGAAAGAAGATGTCCAATATTGGCCAAACTAAACTTCTTGTTCTTTCCATTCTCCTTCATCAGGAAGATGGGCGTGTCCTGCTTCAGCTTCATAAAGACACTGTCGTAGGCCGATTTCTTGTGTACATAACCGAGACAGGAGATGAAGTTGTAGGCAGATTCGGGTTGGACTTGTTTGTAGAGGGATTGTATCGCATCTTCCAACGTCTCCAGATCGCGTGAGACGGCTTGAGAAATGGTGAAGAGGGAGGTGAGTTGATCGGAACCGTACCCAGTGTTATTGTACGTTTGTGCACGCCATCCATAAAATCCCGTGGCAAACACGAGTTTTGAGATGTCTCGTCGTGATTGCCAGTCCATCGCATCCATCGTCGCATTCTCTCCGCGAATGGGATAATATCCAGTGTTATTCCATTTCTTACCCAATACCAGACGTGTGATGGGCAGAGGCTCCAACTGTGGTTGTGCCTTGGTAAGGTAGTTCTTCTCGGCTTTCCCATTCGTATGGAAATAGGGTTCCGTCGCTTTAACAAAGACTGGCTTCGATGTCGGTGTATCTGACGAATGCGTGACTTTCACCTTCTTCGCGAGAGGAGCTTCCAACGTGTTCGTACGTTTACCCATGACTGAATGAAAAGACTGAAATGGCTCAGTTTATATAGAGTTGAGCGTGGGAAAATTTCTTCTCATTGGTTGACACCCACGCCTATGAGTGCTCTGAATGGTGCTCCGTGAAATTCACGATGAATCATTCATTTTTGGTGGTGTACGGGGCTTGTCCCTTTTTGTAGGTCAAATTCACGAGATAACGCTTGATTTCATGGGAATTTGCTGAGTCATTTTACGATAACATCGGTCGATTTGGTGTGGAAAAGTACCTCAGAATTCTCGATAAATCACCTGATTTTACGAGGATTTGTAACAGAGTGTGTTCTTCAAAGTCACAGTGAATCGATTGATATCATGGGAAAATAACACATCAAATCCGTAGTATTTTTAGCGATGTCATGGGAAAATCAACCTTTAAATCTTCGGTACATCGTTTGATTTCATAGGAATTTTACTGTGTGAACGTGACTTATTCACACTCTTCGGTAAATCGTTCGATTTCATGGGAATTTCATTGTGCGGTTTGGTGGGGTTCAGTATAGGCGTTTTGGATATATCATAGTTGACGACTTCCATATCTTGTAAGGGTTTTCTACTATCTTTACGTTTTTCGATATCTTTCATCATTTTTCGACCAGATAAGAGGGTAACCAAAATGAATATGACGAGTGTAAAGAATTGTGATAGGGTTTCTTTGAATGAACCAATGAGTGAACATTTTAAATCTCCTCCGTTGGCTGTTGAAAGTGTGTTCATTAAGGGTTGAACATTGTCCATGACGATACTGTTGATGACGTGGGTATGGTTTACTTAGTGTTTGGAGCCGATCGATGCATGTAAGGCTTGTTTGAAAGCTGCTGGATTATCGTGATATGCCATGGCATAGGCTTGTGCGAAGGGAGTTTGTTTCTTGTTAAATTTCCGTTTTTGACCCAAGTATTTGTGAGTTTGAGGGGGTGGTTTCACTAATTTGCGGAGAATTCCTTTGTAAGAATGAATAAACTCGTGCTGTAAAGGTGTTAATTTCCCTGGATTCTCTCGCATTTTGCTCATGAGTGCTTGCATATCCTTGACATATTCCTCAGGCAATTGATCGACATGACGGTTAATTTTCTTTTTCGAACATCCTATCCCTGAACTTAGGGATTTCAGTACATTGGTAAAGTCCTGACGTCGACTTGAACATGATTCACACTGACACGTCATTCTTGTCTATCATCCTCTATCCCACATAACTTAGTTTACATGGCGTTCACCAAATTCATGTAGCGTGCGTGGACGTCTGCATTTTGGTTGGTTAAGTGGGCAATAAACTCTTCCTTTTGAGTCAGCAAGTCACGCATGCTTTCCAATGTCTCATCCAAATAGTCTCCATTGCCATCTGTACGATTGGATTCATGAATGTGTTGATTAAATGCATCTTCCAACACGTGCGAGATGCGTTTGCGAGCATTTAAATGACGTTCATGGAGACGAATAGAATCGTTCAACAGTTGAACAATGGCGCTGTTTTTCAAATTGTTCAGTTGAATAATGTACTCGTGGGAGTTGTCAATGACAGATGAATTGACTGGGTAAAACATTCTTTCCTCCACGGGGTGTGTGTCCATGGGTTGTTGAGGGGTTCCTACCCCCACTGAGTGTTGTTGTTGAGGGGTTCCTACCCCCACCGAGTGTTGTTGGAGAGGTTCGCTTGATTCTTGTTGATCAACCTCTGGGTTTCCCACTGTGTTCGACATGGCTTGGACATAACTGTTGTGATCATTGACAGGACCTGTGTAGTTATCAAATGTCACATGACTTAGTGTAGGTTGAATATTCTCTAACGATAGAGGACTCATATCAATCTCATTCGCAGCCATGGCTAAAACATCTGGCGGCAATCGATTCAATTCTTCTTGTATTTGATGGACCGTATGGGTGGGATCCGGGGGAGCATCCACTCTGGCTCGATCTTCAACCATACTTTTCACGACAGCTTGCAGCATAGCGTGAGAAGGATCAGGTGTTGCTTGATGTGTTGTTAAGGCGTGATGATCCGCTGGAGAGGGTCGAATGAGTGCTTCTAGACTATCGTCTGCATCCAAATCTGTATTCATAGGTTGAGGGGGTCGCAAGGGGGTTGCACGACGTGAGGTGGGTGATAATTGACGATCTTGTCCTGTCAACGTAGATGACACCTTCAAAGAGGATCTCGGAACATGCTGTTGAATAATATACTTGAGTTTGCTCACATTTTCTCCCTCCATTCGCTCGTTTAAAATATGGGTATGTTGACGCGCAAATTGTTGAGCTGTCTTCCTATCCACCGTTCCATCGAGTGTTTCCCCGCATAGACATGCATAGATGAACTCTTCACTTGTTTTTATCTCTTCTTTTGTTTTATATATTAGATGGTGTGAATTATAAATATGTCTTCTCAGACGATCTTTTTGATAAGGGCATTTACAGACAGGACATCGGGTTATTCTCAATTTTCGCAACGTCAGTGTCTCTTCACTTTCACGCGCTCCTCCCTTCATGGTTGATTTTTGTTGTGTGTTCCTGTGCATGCTTAAATACATTCGTTGGCCATTGAAACAAAACACTGAAATGAGCACAGATACGATTCAATGTCTCTTTGATATAAATAAGACTTGCTGCTGAATCACACGTTTATGATACAGCTCTTGTAAATAGTTCAAATGTTTCTCATTCATAAACCTCCATAGTGTTTCCTCATACAAAACATCATCCTCAAAAATAGCCATGAGTAAATACACACGTCCCACGATGGAATAGCGGTCATTCAGTACCAATTGATTCAAATAGACTGTGGACGTGTCGGTAAAGTCTTCTAATTTGGGGATATCATTGCCTCGGATGCGTTCATCGAACCAAAAATCAATAAGGATCTTCATCCGCGCTTGGTGCGAAGGAGTGGTCGAACTGTTTGTGGGCGTGATGTCCATCTTTCACGCGATCGTCTTTTTCGAAGATGTCTTGTCCGAATAGGGCGATGTCGTCTTTTTCGATAATAGGGCAGAAGTAACATGATCTTATTTGAGAGAGCGTGAGGATCCATAACTTAAATAGTCACTCATCGCGGTGAGTATGCGTACAATCTCTCTCAGAAGAAAAAGGAGTACCAGTAGCATGTTTTTCCAAATCTATCAACCCCAATAGCAGAATGCTTATAATATGGAAAAAGCAACATGATTCATACAACGACATTCTTTATTCATACTTAGTCTGCGTCGCTTACATATTCTTCTTCTTCTGATGTCCATCCAACAGAGAAATATTCAAAATTAAACGTTATACAATAGACACCAAGAATCTCTTTGTTATCACTGTCCATAAATTCATAGTCCCATACGTTCTTTAGTGAGGCTAAATAGTCATCCATTTCTTCGACGTCACTTTCATAATACCGTTCACTGGCACCCATCAATGGTGGAGAACCATTTCTTTTGTATTCATAAATCGTGAATGTATCCATGGAGAGTTCACATTCAGGCTTTACTTTGATCTTCTCCTTCACATATGGAATCACTTTCTCCAACATCGCGTGCGGTTGACATGTCGTTTTCGGATAAATAATGAGCTGATTTGGGTAGGTGTACACGTGAAAGTCTTCCATCATGTATGTGTCTTGATCATTTCTCCATTTTTACCTAGTTCTCCAATCGATAGGTGCTCCGACATGGAATGGGCCACACCCAATGCTCCGTTTTGTGCTCCGAGCATGGAATGGAGCACACCTAATGCTCGGAGCAGGGGATGGGGCATTTGCAAAACTATAAAGC
This sequence comes from Prostheceraeus crozeri, assembly GCA_907163375.1. NCBI lineage: Eukaryota > Metazoa > Platyhelminthes > Polycladida > Euryleptidae > Prostheceraeus > Prostheceraeus crozeri. The sequence continues at coordinate 37,273 of CAJQUW010009953.1, forward strand.
CAAGCCGAAAATGTTCCACCTTCATAACACTCGTGAACATTCAAGAAGATTAGACATGATTTACCAACGTGACGGACACCATTTCCAACAAGTGGACCCCACAGACATTTTATTTTACAACGTGACAGTGAAGATGAACCTGAAGTGATCCCAGACACTCCACCACCGCCCCCAGGAAGCCCAAGTCCATTACCTTCCTCACCGGACAGTCCTAATCCTTCGATCAGTGATGATGATGACTTTCCAACGGATCTACCTCCTTTCCCGATCTGGACGGACCGTATTCCCTACCTCCGACGCCACCCACCATCGATGGACCATTTCCCATCCCACCGTCACCCTCTGTCACCGATCCCGGACCACCAAGTCTGATCAGCGAGAATCGGGAGCTTGACTTTCTAGACGACGAGAAGGAGAATACTCCCCCTAGCTCTGATAACTATCCTGAACTCGATCTTCGACCCACTCGCCGTCCCTTTCGCGAACCATTGACGAACCTTAGTGCTTATTTGAACCGTCGCACTGAATTGGATAACATCAACGAAGCCATAGCAAACTTGGATAGTGTGGACTTTATAAGTGAAGTCAGTGACTGGGTTTTTTAAATGTATGTGTAATTATTCTTTCTATCTTGATTTCTTCTCAATAAACATACATGGTAAGCTTTGACTATTTTATTCAAGGGTGAAATGGGGCAATAAGATGATAAGATGTACACGTTAGAATTATTTTAATGTTAAGAGATAGGATTCATAGATTATACATGTTAGAATTATTTTTAATGTTGAAAATGGTTTATAAAATTGACAAGTGCTATATTCCCAAGTCAATGATCATCAAAAATAACAGGTGATTGGAATAACATTTATTATAGAGATGCACTTTCTTGAGTCATTTCACAACATGCATTATTCTTGCACAAGGTACGATGTTCGGCATAGTCACTTAAGCTACAATAATGAACAATATAAGACTTGTGGAGTTTTCCATTGTCCACCGTGGTTGATTCATGCATCACAGTGATGTGGTCAATCTTGGTCCAGGCCCATGCAGCTTCACAGGAATCATAATTTAAATACAGTGTATGCACATAAAGTCGATAGTGTAGTTCAAAGCAATAATGAAGGAGAATCTCGACCACATCTGACAGCGCACAGTGGTACCCATACTGTACCTTGGCAGCTTGAGTTTCTGTGAGTGCTTTCCCTCGGCGTAAATGTAACAGGGCTCGACGGTAAGCTTCTTTCCCTTCATACTGGGAATGATTCATCCAGTGACATCCGCGACGCATATGTTCCTTGTAGACAAGCCTATACAGTTCACTATCCCGCATACATGAGGCGAATATATTCCAATGAGAGTCAATGCGTTGAGACCATTCGGGGAGGGAAATACTATCCATGGTCACTTTTTCCAAGAGTTTTATGCTTTTCAACCAAGCTCTTTCCATCTCCGATAATCCATTCCCTACAATCAGTTCCGCATCTCCATACTCGCGTGTCATTTCATGGACCCAGCAATTAAAACGGTGAATAATCACACTCTCTTCTGCACCACATTTCCCAATCACACGTCGGTTGAGACCATGAATAAATTGAGTCGCAAAAACATCACACACCGATGTCTCATGTTTGATAAAGTCATGGAAGCGCGATGTAATGGTCACATATCCGGTCGGTTTATAGTCTCTGGGCGTATAATGACACCAAATGGCAGCGACTTCCTGCATGGGATCTCCTTCCGTATCAAATACGATGAAATTGCGCACCGGCTTCTTCTGCTCCACCCACCATTGTTGTACTTTAGGATGATCAAATGTAATGGTATAAGAACCTTGCATGAGCTCGCCCAAATGCTGAATCCGACGCATCGTGAAATGAATCTCACCTTGTGTGTCTCGACTCATATACCCGTCCCTAGGGTGGTGTACAACATGATTGGTTTAGCGATGATGATGTCTCCTTCGACGTTTTCCTCCTCCTGATATTTTATTCGCTATAGCACTTGCGCCTGCGGCACCGGTTGCACCCGCTGCTCCCAACGCTGCAGCTTTCCCTGCGGCAATAAGTGCAGGGATGAGGGGGGCTAAAAATGGGAGGATGCCTCCTCTTTGTTTACGACTCCCGCGGTAGATTCCACCTTTTTGTCTGCGACTACCACGGTAAATACCCCCTTTTTGACGACGGCTTCCGCGATAAATACCTCCACGTTGCATGATTACCGTGATAGGCTAGATGTCCCTACTTAGTTCTTCATTAATAGTTTCCCTAACGTTTTTATCTTTCCCAACTTGTTCCTATTTAGATCGTGTTTCAACCGTTGCCATTCTTCCTTTATCATTTGATTATTGGATTTATAACGTGGTCGCCACGCTGCTGGCAACAACGTATTGCCCAAATGACATCGAATCAATTCACCTTTATGTCTCTGAAAAGCTTCACGCCCTCTACGATGCAGTTGAGATTTTATATACCGTTTCACATGTCTTACAGTTCCTCCTCTCTGGCGTCGTTTACGGCGTGTCATGATTAATGTTTACACTTCCCAATCATAACTTAGTCACAAAAATAGGAGATTGATCACTACATTTATTCATCATCCAAATCTACATTATACGTGAACCAATTCAATTGGTTCTTAAAAACAATGGGTTTCAGAGGTCTCCCTCGTTTCTTACTAAAGTCAAATAAATATTTGCGTGGGTCCCGATTTCTATTCTCTGGTCGAAGCGAGGCTTGGGGGACACTATTCACTTCCTTGGGCGGATTCGGTTGACTCTCATATATCCGTTTCAACTTTTCGCGCTGATTTTTCCATATTTTCTTCCCCACATGCTCCTTATGCAGCGAGACAAATTGACGGACCTTCTCTTCCTCCACGTCACGGTGCAGCATCTCACCACAGACACACACATAGACAAAGTTGTCGCATGCCTCATTCGTCTTGCTCCACGTCGGATTGATTCCACGCACCTCCTTATGATGTCTGCAAACATGTTCCCATAAGAAGAGTGCTTGGTACATGTTATGACACCAGGGACAGCGTGCCAACTTCACTTTTGACAAGTCGTACGGATATGAATTCGTACTCTCCGACTCCACTGGGCGATTCGGGTCCAAGGGTTCGGTGGGCATATACATGCTCAAATAGGGACATAAATGTTCATTCCATTCATTCACCTCCTCCTGAATCTTCTCATCACAGTACCTGCACCGACCCACACATGGGTGTTTATGGTAAGCTTCCATATTATAGTCTTGTTTGCAAAGCAGGCAGGTGAACTCACTCTCCTTGTCGCCCAGTAACCCCTATCCAGAGAGCACCTATGATCGGTAGTCCACCATTTCCCACAACGATCGCAATACTCCTTCCCTATCTCCTTGCGTCCATGACGGATGCATTGTGAAAACAGTCGGAAGCGTTTATTGCAAAACTCGCACTCATAATAGGGTTGAGGGCGGGACGGACTGTGGTTCGCCTCTTCTTTGTTGGTGGCTCCATTATATCGTGGTTCAGATAATGTATCTTACGTAAACAATGAACCAGACCCAATGTCAATCTGCATACACAAGATTCCCCCAAAATAACGACACTCCAGTTGAGAACGTAACTTCTTCTGCAACGAATCAATCAGTTCTTCCACGTCCCAATCGTCACCAATGTTCAAATAGCGATAGGACACGTCCAGTGCACCTTTGGGGAAGTTTGCAGATGTTCGAATATCAAACAAGAAGCGTGGTCCATACAGTATTACATTCAGCAACTGAATACGAAGCTCTGCAATAATCTTCTCTAACGACACACTCTTCTCCTTTGTCGGAATAATATACAGTGTATTACAGTCTCGTTCCACAATAAAGTCTTTCGATGAATAAGGTGTATAGGATATCTCCTCCTTGGGATGACGTGTCTCAGCCAGAGGGCGTAATCTACCCGTTACTGTTGTCGACATATGATGAGAATGATTTTCTCTGACAGCGTCTTCCTTATATACCTTGCTGTGACTCATCACACGTGCTCGGCGCCGCGTGCTCCGATTGGTGCTCCGTGCTCTTAACCCAAGTGAGCCGATGCGTGGGCGTGTGCTCCAATGTCTGTCAAGTGCTCTGATGCGTGGGCGTGTGCTCCGATGAAAGAGCAGGTCATGACCTTTCGTGAAAATGGTGTGGTAAGGGGCTAGAATTTACTACTTCTCCAATTCAAAAAGGACTTGTCCGATTTGCATAAAATTTTGCGTGTTGGTAGAAAATATGTTAAAAGACGTGTCTTTGAAGTTTTGTCATGATTGATTCAATGATTAAATTGGAATAGGTATCTACTGAATTGCCGCTTTATCAGATATTTAGTTGTACATACAATACATTAATACTAATAAGCCTACATGAATAATCAATAAGCTTACTAATGCTGCATAATATATAGGCAAGTCATAAAAGGATTATCTTTTGACAGTTTCACTACCTCTTTACATAGAGGCTGAACACATGTATTTGCATGAAGGTCGGTTAACCGGTTAGTTCAATCCAAGCGCGGTTAAACGGTTAGGAAAATTTTAACTGCCAACAGCCCTAAACTAAACTTAATCAAAATGAAATAAAAATTATGAAAAACCTAAAAAATGAAATAAAATGAGACGCACTTACCTGAAGCTTCCCAGACTTGTACCAGCTGCAATGAACCATTGAATGTTGTTATCGGAGGCTAATTTTATCCAATACTTGAGCATTAGAAACAGCTGCTCTCTTCTGTACATATCTACTTTACAATCGTTCAAGAAAGCTGGATCTTGATAAGGAGGTGACTTAGCTTTGTTCATGTTCATTAAATAGATGGCTTGAGGAGTAGGTGGTTGGAACGATGTAACGATTTTCACCTGAGGTTTATGGCGACGAGTAGGCCTAGTTGGACGCTGAATATGAAAGTATTGTATATGAAAGCATATCACGATTGATGCAAGTATAAAACATGACACCGAAAATTTTAGAAGACATTTTGTGTTCAAAGTCAAGCCGAAGACAAGTGGAGAGTCGAATTTCAAAATACGCAATCCGTTCATTTTTCTCGAGCAGTGTAAGTAATCGTCACACACTACAATGACTTCATCGATAAGGTGAGATTGTAATTTCAATTCACTTCTGCAGTCTTATCGTCTTGGCAGAAGTGATATCCGTCCACTGGTTGTCCTCACGACGAATTATCATAATGTGCCGCAGCTCAACAGCTGCAACCTGCAACCAACGCGAGATTTTTCGAGCCGATCTGTTTCACATCATCAGTCAGTCGTGCACAGGTTCGAAGTTCAAACTAGCGAAGTGTAGGGGCCGTGCTAATAAAGCTAGTATTTGCCAGGGGTAGCGCCAGGCAAGTAATCTCGATCGAGATTTATATATACGGCATATGTTTTTAATCATTAAGTTTCAAGAAATATTTCAAAAGACGATAGGAATACGTGCTTGTAAAATGCATATCTTTCAACGTGAACTAAACAAACATCTACAGTAGGTAAAACTAGTCAACTCGTAAAAAATATTGGCGAAGTAAGGTAAGACACTGAATTGTGTTATCACTCATTCTCGACCGTAATTTCGTTAAGAACAAACCGGCCACCGAGAATGCCCTTTCGGATTCTACCGATGTTGGAGGTATCGATTCCAGGACTTGCTTCACCCGCTTGACGATCATTCCTGTGTCTCGAAATAGACTGAATTGTTGCAGTTCCATCCTAACCAACGATTCGAGAGAATCATTCCTTGCAGGAGGAGACTTTTCCAATACTAGCAGACTTCTCGCAAGTATCTCACAAAACAATTAATCACCGAGACACAATTCGTTGTCGATGTGTGAAAACCAACACAGCGCAGCTGCAGTAGCAGTCCGGTGACCTGTCAATAGGGTTTACAATCCCGGGATCTCGGATCCCGGGATCTCGACCCTATTTCCGAGATTAAAAATCCCGGGATTACGTCTTCGAGATCTCGAGGTATTTCGAGATATTTGAAAGATTGGCCCTGAGTTCCTTCTAAGTGACATAGTTAAGAGAGTCAATGGCTTTTTTGAAAATGCATCTAAACTTTTTATGTTCCAAGTTTGATAAATTGCCAATGTGCTGTATTTGCCGAGCAAGCTGGTTAAGCCTCGTTCACACGATGACACCAGTGTCGTGACATTAGTGCTGAGGAGCAGCGGGAAATCTGGGCTAAATCAATGCCGTGACACAAACCGTTCAGACGCATAATAAACAGTGTTGTGACACTGCTACTAGTATTGCTTCTGTAAAATGAAAATACTTCGTAAATTGATAGCTAAAAGACAAATCACAACGATTTAAAATAACGACTAAAATTTTAAATTACGACTTTTGTGAGATACTTGCGAGAAGTGTGCTAGTATTGGAAAAGTCTCCTACTGCAAGGAATGATTCTCTCGAATCGTTGGTTAAGATGGAACTGCAACAATTCAGTCTATCTCGAGACACAGGAATGATCCTCAAGCGGGTGAAACAAGTCCTGGAATCGATACCTCCAACATCGGTAGAATCCGAAAAGGCATTCTCGGCGGCCGGTTTGTTCTTAACGAAATTACGGTCGAGAATGAGTGATAACACAATTCAGTGTCTTACCTTACTTCGCCAATATTTTTTACGAGTTGACTAGTTTTACTTGCTGTAGATGTTTGTTTAGTTCACGTTTAAAAATATACATTTTACAAGCACGTATCGTCTTTTGAAATATTTCTTGAAACTCAATGATTAAAAACATATACAGTATATATAAATCTCGATCGAGATCCCGGGATCCCGGGATTGCGATTAGCCAGTCTCGAAAATCCCGGGATTGAGAAAACGGCTCGAGATTGTAAACCCTACCTGTCAATAGAGCGAATTCGGGAGACTCACTGGGTTGAATGACGGTTTCTTCGACGGTTTTTCCCTCAAAGACCGCAAACCGCAAACCTAGCTCTGTCTGAACGAGCCTTGAACGGGCCTTTAGTCGTTATTTAAATCGTTGTGATTTGTCTTTTAGCTATCAATTTACGAAGTATTTTCAGTTTACAGAAGCAATACTAGTAGCAGTGTCACAATTGAAGCTGGGACATTCCCATAACGACGTCTACATGTTTCATAATTTTAATAAACTTATAGTTAATAAGACTTAAGGTTTGTCCTTAAGAGGACAGGTGGTGCGTTCCCACCGGCAGACATTAAACGTTCAAGGCGCGTCAAACTTTTGACTATCCTAGGACTACATTTTAGAGCCAAACTTGACGAGATCGGTGTGGAGGACCTTCCCACTAGTCCATTTTTCACTCAGCGCTTCTAAAGCGGGGCTGGACCTTACCCCTAATGGTCCTCTGACTTGTGATCCTCGACAAATGCATGAATGCATGAAGGTCTTTAAGCACAAAGACTTGACGGATCTGATTACGTGCCGGGCGGACCTACCCGGGGGTCCATAACATAGCGCTATACGGGCTGGACTTCACCCTTAAGTGTACGAGATCGTACAAGGCCGCTTAACAAGTGATCTCCTTGGTCAAAGTTTCAGGCTCGATTGATTAGGAACTTATATATAAATAGACACTTAGTAATCACCATGTCAACCCCATGGAGACCAGTAACCGACACAGTCCATTCATCACACTAGGGTAGTTAGCGATAAAAAAAAAAAAAAAAAAACAAAAAAAACGTTAAAACAAATAAAACAATAGCCAGTCGTCAGCAGGTACCCGCCTGGTTGCGTTTCGGCCCCTCTACCTGAACGCTCAAGCCCAGGCGGGCGGGGCCCCGCATAAACTTATATGCGGCTGGCATTCTAAAATCAATACAGTAATGATATGTGTAATAATAAGTAATACTGATAGTAATAGTAAAAACAAAAACAAAACAACCGCAAAAGACGGATACATCCAAAACAAACTAAAATATATGTGTGAAATACTGAAATGGTATAACCAATAAAAAAATGTTAAGAAAACAGTGTTAATTATATTGTTTAAAATGCGCACTGCGATGTCAGCTGCCTGGCTGAGAAATATCCAAACTTGGCTAGAAAATTGTTATGACCGGTTAGGATTTTCTCAGTACATGCCTTCATTTTAGACTTACAATATCCTCTGCTGCTCATCACAAAAAAGTGTCATATTAATTCGTTTAATTAGATCTTCAAGATGTGAGCAGATGCGACAATAACGTAAAACCTGGCCGGCAAATACATTAATTCCCATGTTATAAGGTATTGCACTGTCTGGAAATGTCAACAGAACAACAGGGAAATCAAAATCTTCCACTTTATGATATATTGAGGTTCGAAGACCGTCACTACTAGATTGGAGTCTCACATCGAGGTAAACAACGGCTTTGTCATTGACTCCGTTTCTATCTGCAAGAAGCTCCATTGGGTAAATTTTCGGAATTAAGGTATTGAAATGCTTGTAATTTATTACGCATATATCGTCTATATATCTCGAAGTGTTTGACAATAATTTAGCTAGTCCAAACTTTTTATTTTTAACCAATTGTTTCATAAAAGCAAATTCGCAATTTAACAGAAACAAGTCGGCAAGTAAAGGACTGCAATTCCCTCCCATTGGTACTCCTCGAATTTGTCTGAACACGTAACCGGAAAAAGAAATGTAGACTTCAGACACTATAAAATCAATAGCCTTCTTAAAAGAGTCCACGTCATAACAAGAATACCCCTTATATTTGATTTTGGAGAAAAACGACTTCTCATATCCTACACACAAGTATCTACGATTAGTGGAATTGAATGTGAGATCAAGGATGGAAAAAATATTATTCTTGATAGCACCTTGATCTAAGTTTGTATAAAGAGTAGAGAAGTCAAAAACTTGCATAGAGTGGACGTTCACGTTAGAAATATTCCTCAAAAAATCTTGAGTCGAGGCTACACTCCAAAAATAAGAATAACCAGTATAATATATAATATTATATATAATATAATATATATAAGATTAACACTGTTTATTAAGCGTCTGAACGGTTTGTGTCACGGCATTGATTTAGCCCAGATTTCGCGCTGCTCCTCGGCACTAATGTCACGACACTAGTGTCATCGTGTGAACGAGGCTTAACCAGCTTGCTCGGCAAATACAGCACATTGGCAATTTATCAAACTTGGAACATAAAAAATTTAGATGCATTTTCTAAAAGCCATTGACTCTCTTAACTATGTCACTTAGAAGGAACTCAGGGCCAATCTTTCAAATATCTCGAAATACCTCGAGATCTCGAAGACGTAATCCCGGGATTTTTAATCTCGGAAATAGGGTCGAGATCCCGGGATTGTAAACCCTAGTAGCAACTTGAGTTCCGTAGGCTAGCGTCAACTTCGGCGCCAGTTAATGCTAGATCGAGTTTCATTGACCTTCATTGAGTTTCATCCCCTTACATCTAGCTATCCATGCATTGACGTGCCGATTCAGCACGCAGGTGCATTCAACACCTGCTCCTCAACGCCCGACAATCGAGTCATAAAAAACTAGCAATTTGACGCACATTCCGAATGAAAATAATGTTGAAGCGCGCGCGTTCAGTGTTAAACAATACAAGTGTGAATGTCGGAGATCAAAGCAGTTTCCTTCATTCCCGCCTGTTGACACTTATCATTCAGAGAAGATAAAACATCAAAATGATGACTGCCTTGATAATGAACGATTGTTAATTAGTCTAATACATGAAATGGTGTTCATTTTAATCCACATCATCTCCCGATCTTCAAAATGACAGCAGAATGTACAAATTTTGCAAGTTAAGAAAAACAGAATAAATTCTCCACAGTAAATAAATATGATGACGTCCTTGGCTTGCAGTGTTTAACGTCCTACACAATAGAGGGAAATGTAACGCGAATTTCAACAGTGAACTATTTGAGGTTGAAAGGATGCAAAATGTCTCTATATTTCCTCGAGAATGTGTCGTTCAGATATCATTTTCGAGTCATTGTGCTTGAAATGTTGCATCTGATTTCATGCAAATTCTGAAAACTGAGACGTCATTTAACTATCTCGGGAAAGTGTCATATTATGTTGTCTTGTTTGGGCTCTTTCGAATGCATGTAACCAAAGGAATATGAATATGTCAATTGTTTAGCAATAAGAAGTGTCCATAGTGATATGGTATTTGTAATTGTCCCCCCTCGCCACGCGACTCGGTGAGAACAGGCATTTTTGTTGGACCCGCCGCGCCGCGCCGCGTCCGGTGTGGATGGACCTTTACAGTTACCGGTACTGCCTATGGCAGTGCTTTGCCATAGCACTGACAGAACATTGAATGAACACGATTCGTCATACAAGCTGAGGGTCTTTCTGTGACCTTCGCAATTTCTGTGACCGACGAAATTTTACTGATCACTTCTCCTTTAGTTTTAATCATTTTAGTATATAAGTCGATTTTTCCATGTCTGTACATACACCTGAAGATGGTCTGAAATAGACTGAAACCGGTCGTGACACATCGACTTTTCATTTGTGAAATGCTTAGGATGGTTCGAATTAAAGGAGACATAATTATGACTGTCTGTAGGTTTGTAATACACATCTGTCTCAATTTTTTCATCCTCTTTGTAAACACAAACATCCAAAAAATTCAATTTATTCTTATTACATTCTAAAGTAAATTTGATTTTGTCATTCATGTTATTTAAAAATTGATGGAAATTTGTTATATCACCGAACGAATCCTTCCATATTAAAAAACAGTCGTCTAAGTATCTGAGCCAGTTGTCATGAAATTCATTGAATTCTGTTGTGCTCAGAACATCTCTCATGTAAACATACATCTTTTGTTCTAGATATCCCATAGATAGAGTGGCATATGTAGGGGCTAATCGAGTGCCCATAGCTGTACCCGAAACTTGCAAATATTTTTTTTTCCTTTTTCCCACGAATCGTTAATTAGTCCATGATGAACTAATTAAGCCTCTAACTTCAAACTGCCGAGTTTTTGCAGAGATACTGCCCACTTCATCTCAAAATTACCAAAGGAAGCAAAGAATTCAATGTTTGTATCGTTTGATGTAACATCTCTATACACGAATATTGATAGCGACTTAGGATTGACAGCAATGGAATTTTGGATTGAAAAATATAGGGATTTGATTGATGAACGCTATACCACTGCATTCATTTTAAATGGTATTTCGATAGTCCTGAAAACAATTTCTTCAGTTTTGAGGACAATTTTTATTTGCAAATTTCGGGTACAGCTATGGGCACTCGATTAGCCCCTACATATGCCACTCTATCTATGGGATATCTAGAACAAAGGATGTATGCTTACATGAGAGATGTTCTGAGCACACCAGAATTCAATGAATTTCATGACAACTGGCTCAGATACTTATACGACTGTTTTGTAATATGGAAGGATTCGTTCGGTGATATAACAAATTTCCATCAATTTTTAAATAACATGAATGACAAAATCAAGTTTACTTTAGAATGTAATAAGAATAAATTGAATTTTTTGGATGTTTGTGTTTACAAAGAGGATGAAAAAATTGAGACAGATGTGTATTACAAACCTACAGACAGTCATAATTATGTCTCCTTTAATTCGAACCATCCTAAGCATATAATCAAAAACATCCCCTATACTTTAGCTAGAAGAATCAATAACATTGTCTCCAAATCTGAAAGAAAGATGATGCGGTATGATGAACTACGACACCAACTGCTCACTCTTGGATATCCACAGCCTTTAATAAGTGATGCAATATCCAGAGCTGAAAACAAAATTACTAGCAATAAGAACGAGCAACATTCGCACTTACTTGTTCCTTGTGTTACTTACTACATTCAACCCGAATAATCCTGCGATCTTCCAGAATATTGTCAATCCTATATTTAATAGTTTGAAAGTGACGTCGACTTTTAAAAATTATAGAATAAGACGTTCATACCGTCAGCCTCCTTCATTACTACATCAACTTAGAAATAACAACAGGAAAACTTTGATCGGTGTTACAAAATGTGGAGACAGTAGATGTGAATGCTGCAATTGTTTAATAGAGGGCACAACTTTATTTTATAAGATAAATGGAGAAATGAAATCTTTCGAAATTAGATCAAATATGAATTGTAACACAAAGGATCTCATATATGCTAGGAAGTGTGGGGGTTGTGGTGAGCTTTATGTGGGGCAAACAGGAGATATTTTTCGTTCTAGAGTAAGGGTGCATAGACAGCAGGTTAGAGAAAATAAATATGCCATTTTACACGCCAGCAAACACGTATCTGCATGTGCAAAAAATGAAAATCCCCCATTCTGGATTATGCCAATATATAAATTACCGAATGGAAGTGACAGAGGCATGAGAGAACTAAAAGAAAAAATGTGTATAAATATCTTAAAACCAAAATTAAATGTAAATCATTAAGTGAGTAACATGCACCAGTACCATAGAATCTCACTGTGTTCATCCCGAAAAATCTATGATTTCCTTTTCTATTTCAGTACATATGATTAGTGTCATATATCTGTTATGTTATGTTGATCATTTGCATGCTTCAGTTCAAATTTTTGTAATATAATTCAGTTGCCTGTGAGAACCCTGGAACACAGGTGAAACCGGTTTGGGCTACAAAATTGTGCTTTTTCTTTTTGCCTTCTGCGTGGGTTACTATTTGTCGTATTAATTTCCATTTTTTGATTTCACTATTTTATATATATATATATATATATATATATATATATATATATATATATATAAATAGAAACACTCAGACACAGAAATGGCGTTGGAATAATATTGCAAGGATATGCTTCTCCTTGATAAAATACAATTTGCGGCTGTAAGAATTTTATTAAAGGGAACTTGCGCACCCGACGCGTTTCGTGTATCAAATGGGACAACCAACGATAAAAGACAAGCCAAAACTAACAGACAGCATTCTACCAGATACACGCCAGCGAAAATCGAATTAAAAATCTGTCAATTAATATCTGCGATTGATTTTATTTGATTTACGATTGACTAGTATTTGAGAATTTCAGCGGAAACAAGAAAAGTTGTAAGGTGGGGACAGCATGTGAAAACTTCTTTTGGCACTTAAACATGGGCAGTGATAACCCAAAACTGAAACAAACTAACAATTTCTGATCTGAGTATATATTACGGTCAGGTGGAACCATAGAGTAGGGAACGATTGGAATAGGAATGTGACATTGAGCAATGTTGCTCACTCTCTACATTTTCCTAATATTATTTTGCTTGCTTAAACAAATAACATATTGCTAAATTACTATCAAAGGGAAGTAAGCAGTAGTATGTGTAGTAACAATATAAATTAAATGGTTAAGAAAATTCATGTCATCTGCATGCGTCGAGATCTTTGTTAATTTCCTACCTGGAAAAATAATTGGCTCACTAATTAAAAAGCTACAATCAAGTCAAAACTCCAGTGTCGAGTTGCTTGCTCTTGTAGTAAATATCAACATCACAACATTTTTAACACTAGAATAAATAAAGGCTGCTAAGAAATTTAGTCTTAAATCTGGTCTTCAAACCATTTCGTGGTTTTCCTTCATACACAAATTAATGTAATTTTACTGCATAATGGGATATGATAGATCATGGTTGTCGCATAGTTTATGTCCAAAGAAATGAAAACTAATTCGTATTTTGAAACTTACTACAGCCCTAATGCAGACATTATCACAAGTTGATGGGAAATGATAATAGGAAATGTGTGTTGTGATTTCGGAATGGAAAATTCGATTGATATATCTAAATTTTCGATTTTATGTACGGGTATACACATGTCATCTATATTTAGGGCTTCTTGCAACTTCATCCTCGTGCAAAACATTCGACAAGTCTTTATCGGACAATTTATCCCAGACATTTTATCTACAAGCTTATGTATCGTAAAATATTTTGCGTAAGCAGGTTTTTAACTTCATTAATGTATAATTATTGTTTTTACATAATGAACATCTTTGATAATTTTTACTTGGTTGATTTCCTTTGAACTTAAATGCCAAATGATTTTTGAAAGATTCATTTATGTTGGTCCTTGCATTTGTCCTTTTCGTAAACTTGTTTTCAGCGTATATGTATGAAATGTTCATAAGCCGACTGCAAGGGCCGCTTGTCAAGCACCAAAAATGAAGTCAAACATGCCAAGACCTCTGAAATGCTTGCTAATCTGGAAAGTTCAGAAAAAAAGCAAAAATCACTATCCAACCCCCTCTTTAATATCTGCCTGACTAGCATATTTTTTTCTTAACTATTTGACGAAAAAATACAAGGCAGCGGCCGTGCTTTAATAAAAATTCGATGTTAAAGTCTCAGAACACGAAATGACTTGAGTATGTGTATTAAAATGCATTTCATCAGCACAAAAGCATAACTGACAGTGAAACATTTTAGATGACCCGAGCAACAAAGAGTACTATCGTACGAATCAACGGACGTTTTTATAGACATTCTAATTTGATAAAAGGATTAGAAGTCGTTTGAAGATCGCCGAAATGAGGAAATGATGTACCGTAGCTATTTAGTCGTCAAATAGCATATGCAATTACAAGCGAATTGCAAATGCAAAAAACAAACGAATAAATCTGAACAGACAATGTTCACGATGAAAAGTCGCGCATAACCGCATTCTTCAACTAAAGGACCGTGAACTTCTTCTATTCGGTAGGTAGGCATGCATAAACAAAATTATTCAGAGTAGTTGATTACTGAGTTCGGGAGGCGATTCATGCGACAATGAGTGACGAAACAACCGATGAAAAACGAGAATAACATACCTAATAGAAAGTCCAAGTGTATGGAAAAAGTATAAGTGAACTTATTCAGCAAAAGTCAAATAAATGAATTATAAGTCTTTCAAACCATTTTGATAATCCGCAAAATTGGTGCAAATTTTGCAAATTTTGAGAGTTCCTTTTCCTCACACATGATGATTGTCTTTTACATTGAGCCGCATTGACGAGCCCTTGTATGGCGAAATACAGCGTTTACGACTGCAAGGGAATTTTCATGCTTAGATTGTTCAAGTGTGAAGATATCTTTCTATTTTACATTTGAGTTTTCGTCGGTTGCATCAATGCATAAGCATGATAATGCTTTGAGCCAAGCAGCTCAGATGTCAAGTCAATCGGATGTCTCGTTCTTAAGCTGTCATCAGTTGTAGGAGCCACCAGGTTTATTCAAATAGTACGTTCTTCAGCTGAAGCTAAAAATCTACAGAGTGACTGATGCAGGTAATTGTTCGATCATCATTACAAAACCTGATAATTGATAGTCACAAGACCTGTTTAGTATCATAAGATCAGATTATTTGCCCACTTGATGGTTGCTGTATCATTGACCCCACACTCACTGGGCTTTGAAGTGCTATCTGCTCCCGCGGAGGGTTGTTTCGGTCAACTCCTTAACTTACAAAGTATTGCTTCTTTTTAGTTGCTCATTCTATAAATCGTAGTGCAAGATCAGCAATTTTGACAGACTTTTGAGGTTTTTTGAAATTTCACCGAATTTTACCTGTGGATCCCAAGCCTAATAATTGATATTTATGACACAAAACTGGTTGAATGTTCTGACATATCTTTGTGGCCTATTCTACCGTTCGATGATAACTTCAAATCAGGGAGTCGGAGTCCCGGAGTCCTACCATTTTTGGTGGAGTCGGAGTCCCATCAAATGATAGGACTCCGAACTCCGGCCTATAACTAGACCCGGAATATAATACAAACAAATTAATTATCCTCGTGCACAGCTGTCACCGTCTAGATGTCAACTTTCTCCGGCAAACAGAAGTACAGAGACAGCAGTGCATGTATAGCTTATAATAATTGAGGGAATGAACCGTGATAGTGGGAATTGTGATGATGTGGGTTGCCAATTTTATTTTTCAAAAAAACTAGGCTTCATATACTTGCTACCCGAAGTCGGAGTCCTATCAAAATGATAGGACTCCGCATCCCTGCTTCAAATATGACTTACAGAAGAAGGATGACATGCAGATAGCCAAAAAAATTTATCATACCATTTCTGTCATATAGTAGGCATAGAGTGTCGACGCAAACAATATCATCATACAGTGAAAATCTTTATATCAAAATATTCAGTATTTTGCGGAGATTACGCTCCTGCGGTCCAAAAAATATTTGATCAATTTTTAAGAAGCCAAATTTTTTCAAATTATTCTATATGTCTATATACAGCGATTTGGTAGGGCCTACCTCTATATAAGTAGTATGAAGCTTATTGGATATCAAAATGAATGAAAATTTATTAACAAGTGATTTAATTAAACGGATACTGGGCTAAGCTGGTTATCAAGAAATTTTCATGAGCCGCATTATAATGCAAGTCTTCATGGAAAAGCTGAGATCTTATTCTGATTTTTAGCTTAACTTTCAAGTTTTTTATTCAATCTTCATCGGCACGATATCATGATTCACTAAATTTATGCTTCATTTCTCGAATCTGAATGGAAATGTGGACCCATGCACATCTTTTAAAGTTAATTATGATTGCGATATTTTGCTCTTTCAGTGGCAGGTAGTTTTTAGGAAAGTACTCTTATTGATAAGGCTGAGCAAAAGTCACCCAACAAATAGCTAGTTTAAGAAACACAACTTCTCCAAGGTTGTCATGACAAAGAAGATTTGTAAAATACTATAATTTTTTCCTTCTTTACTGCTATCATGATCAGTCAATTCCGTAGTAATTTCTCCAAAACTGCAAACATTTTCGTGACTCACATTTGGTACTGGGTCTCACATCGAGTTCATTTAATGACATCGAAACTGCATACACAGAGGCATAGAAGTGGATAATAGTACACTAGAATGGAAGCTTGATATCTTGCGTATGTGCAATGATGGCACATGGACAAATCTATGGTTCGTAGATCTGCTTCCATCTAAAGCATCGTATCATAGTCAAAATTTAACTGGTATTATTAATTTCTATACACATAGGGGATTTAATTAATGCTGAGTTGCTGCTCAACCTAATGTTCTTAACACAAAAGTCGCAGAGATAGCTCTTTATTGGGCGAGCGCTTTTGAGTATTTCCACTCATCTACAGGCATCATTCAACGGTAAAAGCAAGCCTAAATACAATTTCAGGTGGCGCGAGTTAAAATCAAATCAATCCAATTAAAATAAGAACAATTCTTCTGATGTGCTGTGGTTGTTCAGTAGGCTTTTATTCTGTGTGATGTATTGTTTGATGAAAAGGGTTTCTGTTATTTTTGTGTCGTTTGTGCGCATGAGTATTCTGAAGCTGTTGTGTGTTGGTGGGTGAATGTGTGTCGAGATTTCTGACAGTGGGCGACCTTTGATATGTTCGTTAATGCGGGTTTGCAGGTGACGGCGCGTCTCTCCGATGTAACACTTGTCACAGTGTTCACATTTGAATTCATATACTAAGGAGGAGCACACGTTAGAGGGGATAGTATCTTTGTTTTTGAAAATTTGTTGGGTTTTGTAGGTTCTGTAATACGGTACATGTTCTTATTTTAATTGGATTGATTTGATTTTAACTCGCGCCACCTGAAATTGTATTTAGGCTTGCTTTTACCGTTGAATGATGCCTGTAGATGAGTGGAAATACTCGAAAGCGCTCGCCCAATAAAGTGCTAATGTTCTTACTCTATGATTTCTGCTAAAATTTTTTCAATGTATTGTCTTAGCTAGTAGGATAGTCTAGCCCCTTTTTCCCCAATTTGCACTTAAGTACATGCCCTGCTCTTTTATCGGAGCACACGCCCACGCATCGGGTAGCGAAGAAGACAGGAAACGGAGCACACGCCCACACATCAGAGCACGCATCGGCGCACTTGGGGGTTGAGCACGGAGCACCAATCGGAGCACGCGGCGCCGAGCACGTGTGATGAGTCACAGCAGGGTATATAAGGAAAGGCGCTGTCAGAGAAATTCATTCTCATCATATGTCGACAACATTAACGTTACGCCCTCTGGCTGCGACACGTCATCCCAAGGAGGAGATATCCTATACACCTTATTCATCGAAAGACTTTATTGTGGAACGAGACTGTAATACACTGTATATTATTCCGACAAAGGAGAAGAGTGTGTCGTTAGAGAAGATTATTGCAGAGCTTCGTATTCAGTTGCTGAATGTAATACTGTATGGACCACGCTTCTTGTTTGATATTCGAACATCTGCAAACTTCCCCAAAGGTGCACTGGACGTGTCCTATCGCTATTTGAACATTGGTGACGATTGGGACGTGGAAGAACTGATTGATTCGTTGCAGAAGATGTTACGTTCTCAACTGGAGTGTCGTTATTTTGGAGGAATCTTGTGTATGCAGATTGACATTGGGTTTGGTTCATTGTTTACGTAAGATACATGATCTGAACCACGATATAATGGAGCCACCAACAAAGAAGAGGCGAACCACAGTCTGTCCCCGCCCTCAACCCTATTATGAGTGCGAGTTTTGCAATAAACGCTTCCGACTGTTTTCACAATGTATCCGTCATGGACGCAAGGAGATAGGGAAGGAGTATTGCGATCGTTGTGGGAAATGGTGGACTACCGATCATCAGTGCTCACTGGATAGAGGTTACTGGGCGACAAGGAGAGTGAGTTCACCTGCCTGCTTTGCAAACAAGACTATAATATGGAAGCTTACCATAAACATCCATGTGTGGGTCGGTGCAGGTACTGTGATGAGAAGATTCAGGAGGAGGAGAATGAATGGAATGATCATTTATGCCCCTATTTGAGCATGTATATGCCCACCGAACCCTTGGACCCGAATCGCCCAGTGGAGTCGGAGAGTACGAATTCATATCCGTACGACTTGTCAAAAGTGAAGTTGGCACGCTGTCCCTGGTGTCATAACATGTACCAAGCACTCTTCTTATGGGAACATGTTTGCAGACATCATAAGGAGGTGCGTGGAAGGAATCCGTCGTGGAGCAAGACGAATGAGGCATGCGACAACTTTGTCTATATGTGTGTCTGTGGTGAGATGCTACATCGTGACGTGGGGAAGAGAAGGTCCGTCAATTTGTCTCGCTGCATAAGGAGCATATGGCCAAGAAAATATGGAAAAATCAGCGCGAAAAGTTGAAACGGATATATGAGAGTCAACCGAATCCACCCAAGGAAGTGAACAGTGTCCCCCAAGCCTCGCTTCGACCAGAGAATAGAAATCGGGACCCACGCAAATATTCATTTGACTTTAGTAAGAAACGAGGGAGACCTCTGAATCCCATTGTTTTTAAGAACCAATTGAATTGGTTCACATATAATGTAGATTTGGATGATGAATAAATGTAGTGATCAATCTCCTATTGTTGTGACTAAGTTCTGATTGGGAAGCGTAAGAACTAAGTAGAGTCATCTAGCCTAACACAGCAATCATGCAACGTGGAGGTATTTATCGCGGAAGCCGTCGTCAAAAAGGCGGAGGTCAGAAAGGGGGTATTTACCGTGGTAGCCGAAGACAAAAAGGTGGAATCTACCGCGGGAGTCGTAAACAAAGAGGAGGTATCCTCCCATTTTTACTCCCCCTCGTCCCTGCACTTATTGCCGCAGGGAAAGCTGCAGCGTTGGGAGCAGCGGGTGCAGCCGGTGCCGCAGGCGTAAGTGCTTTAGCGAATAAAATATCAGGAGGAGGAAAACGTCGAAGGAGACATCATCATCGCTAAACCAATCATGTTGAACACCACCCTAGGGACGGGTATATAAGTCGAGACACACAAGACGAGATTCATTTCACGATGCGTCGGATTCAGCATTTGGGCGAGCTCATGCAAGGTTCTTATTTCATTACATTTGATCATTCTAAAGTACAACAATGGTGGGTGGAGCAGAAGAAGCCGGTGCGCAATTTCATCGTATTTGATACGGAAGGAGATCCCATGCAGGAAGTCGCTGCCATTTGGTGTTATTATACGCCCAGAGATGATAAACCGAGTGGATATGTGACCATTACATCGCGCTTCCATGACTTTATCAAACATGAGACATCGGGGTGTGATGTTTTTGCGACTCATTTTATTCACGGGCTCAACCCACGTGTGATTGGAAAATGTGGTGCAGAAGAGAGTGTGATTATTCACCGTTTTAATGGCTGGGTCCATGAAATGACACGCGAGTATGGAGACGCGGAACTGATTGTAGGGAATGGATTATCGGAGATGGAAAGAGCTTGGTTGAAAAGCATAAAACTCTTGGAAAAAGTGACCATGGATAGTATTTCTCTCCCCGAATGGTCTCAACGCATTGACTCTCATTGGAATATATTCACCTCATGTATGCGGGATAGTGAAGTGTATAGACTTGGTTACAAGGAACATATGCGTCGCGGATGCAACTGGATGAATCATTCCCAGTATGAAGGGAAAGAAGCGTACCGTCGAGCCCTGTTACATTTACGCCGAGGGAAAGCACTCACAGAAACGCAAGCTGCCAAAGTACAGTATGGGTACCACTGTGCGTTGTCAGATGTGGTTGAGATTCTCCTTCATTATTGCTTTGAACTACACTATCGACTTTATGTGCATACACTGTATTTAAATTATGATTCCTGTGAAGCTGCATGGGCCTGGACCAAGGTTGATCACATCACTGTGATGCATGAATCAACCACGGTGGACAATGGACAACTCCACAAGTCTTATATTGTTCATTATTGTAACTTCAGTGATTATGCCGAACATCGTACCTTGTGCAAGAATAATGCATGTTGTGAAATAACTCAAGAAAGTGCATCTCTATAATAAAATGTTATTCCAATGACCTGTTATTTTTGATAATCATTGACTTGGGAATGATAGCACTGTCAATTTTATGAACGATTTCCAATCTTAAAATTCAATCATTGATTTTAACTTCTATTCTATCATGATATGTCCTATAACCCAGTTCACCCTTGAATAAAATAGTCAAAGCTTACCATGTATGTTTATTGAATACATGTATCAAAATATGAAGTAGAAGAAGAAAGATACACAAGTTAAAACACCCAATCGTCAACAAAGTCTACGTCGTCCCAAAATGCAACCGCTTCATCCAAGTTTTGCAGTTCAGTTCTAACGTTATACCGACTACTCAAATTAGTCAGTGGACGGCGAAATGGATGACGATTAAGATCCAGTTCGGATAGCCAGCTGCATTCGGTGGGGTATTCTCCTTCTCATCTGTCAAATAGTCCTCCACCTGACCATCGCTCATACTCGGTGGTCCGAGATCGTCGAAACTAGACGTAGAAAGTTCAGGGGTTGGTGGGATGTGAAACGGTCCATCGATGGTGGGTGGTGTTGGCGGAGGGAATATGATCCGTCCAGATCGGGAATAGAGCCCCAGTGGGATGGGAGATCCGTAGGAAAATCGTCATCACTGATCGAAGGTAATGGGCTGGCTGGCGATAAAGGTAGTGTGCTTGGTCTTGGTAGTCGGCTGAGATCAACCATCTTCTTGTATGTTCACGAGTGTTATGAAGGCGGAACATTTTCGACTTGGCTTTATAGTGCTGCAAATGTCCCATCCCCTGCTCCGAGCATTAGACGTGCCCCATTCCATGTTCGGAGCACAGAACAGAGCATTGGGTGTGCCCCATTCTATATCGGAGCACCTATCGATTGGAAAACTAGGTAAAAATAGAGAAACGATCAAGACACATACATGATGGAAGACTTTCACGTGTACACCTATCCAAATCAGCTCATTATTTACCCGAAAACGACATGTCAACCGCACGCGATGTTGGAGAAAGTGATTCCTATGTGAAGGAGAAGATCAAAGTGAAGCCTGAATGTGAACTCTCCATGGATACATTCACGATTTATGAATACAAAAGAAATGGTTCTCCACCATTGATGGGTGCCAGTGAACGGTATTATGAAAGTGACGTCGAAGAAATGGATGACTATTTAGCCTCACTAAAGAACGTATGGGACTATGAATTTATGGACAGTGATAACAAAGAGATTCTTGGTGTCTATTGTATAACGTTTAATTTTGAATATTTCTCTGTTGGATGGACATCAGAAGAAGAAGAATATGTAAGCGACGCAGACTAAGTATGAATAAAGAATGTCGTTGTATGAATCATGTTGCTTTTCCATATTATAAGCATTCTGCTATTGGGGTTGATAGATTTGGAAAAACATGCTACTGGTACTCCTTTTTCTTCTGAGAGAGATTGTACGCATACTCACCGCGATGAGTGACTATTTAAGTTATGGATCCTCACGCTCTCTCAAATAAGATCATGTTACTTCTGCCCTATTATCGAAAAAGACGACATCGCCCTATTCGGACAAGACATCTTCGAAAAAGACGATCGCGTGAAAGATGGACATCACGCCCACAAACAGTTCGACCACTCCTTCGCACCAAGCGCGGATGAAGATCCTTATTGATTTTTGGTTCGATGAACGCATCCGAGGCAATGATATCCCCACATTAGAAGAGTTTACCGACACGTCCACCGTCTATTTGAATCAATTGGTACTGAATGACCGCTATTCCATCGTGGGACGTGTGTACTTACTCATGGCTATTTTTGAGGATGACGTTTTGTATGAGGACACACTATGGAAGTTTATGAATGAAAAACATTTGACCTATGTACAAGAGCTGTATCATAAACGTGTGATTTCAGCAGCAAGTCTTATTTATATCAAAGAGACATTGAATCGTATCTGTGCTCATTTCAGTATTTTGTTTCAATGGCCAACAAATGTATTTAAGCATGCACAGGAACACACAACAAAAATCAACCATGAAGGGAGGAGCGCGTGAAAGTGAAGAGACCCTGACGTTGCGAAAATTGAGAATAACCCTATGTCCTGTCTGTAAATGCCCTTATCAAAAAGATCGTCTGAGAAGGCATATTTTTAATTCACACCATCTAAAATATAAATCAAAAGAAGAGATAAAAGCAAGTGAAGAGTTCATCTATGTATGCCTATGCGGGGAAACCCTCGATGGAACGGTGGATAGGAAGACAGCTCAACAATTTGCGCGTCAACATACCCATATTTTAAACGAGCGAATGGAGGGAGAAAATGTGAGCAAACTCAAGTATATTATTCAACAGCATGTTCCGAGACCCTCTTTGAAGGTGTCCTCTACGTTGACAGGACAAGATCGTCAATTATCACCCACCGCACGTCGTGCAACCCCCTTGCGACCCCTCAACCTATGAATACAGATTTGGATGCAGACGATAGTCTAGAAGCACTCATTCGAACCCTCTCCAGCAAATCATCGCGCCTTAGCAACACCTGATCCGTCTCACGCTATGCTGCAAGCTGTCGTGAAAAGTATGGTTGACGATCAAGCCAGAGTGGATGCTCCCCCGGATCCCACCCATACGGTCCATCAAATACAAGAAGAATGGAATCGATTGCCGCCCGATGTGTTAGCCATGGCTGCGAATGAGATTGATATGAGTCCTCTATCGTTAGAGAATATTCAACCTACACTAAGTCATGTGACATTTGATAACTACCCAGGTCCGGTCAATGATCACAACAGTTATATCCAAGCCATGTCGAACACAGTGGGAAATCCAGAGGTACAAGAATCAAGCGAACCTCGCCAACAACACTCGGTGGGGGTAGGAACCCCTCAACAACAACACTCGGTGGGGGTAGGAACCTCTCAACAACCCATGGACGCACACCCCGTGGAGGAAAGAATGTTTTACCCAGTCAATTCACCTGTCATTGACAACTCCCACGAATACATTATTCAACTGAACAATTTGAAAAACAGCGCCATTGTTCAACTGTTGAACGATTCTATTCGTCTCCATGAACGTCATTTAAATGCTCGCAAACGCATCTTGCACGTGTTGGAAGATGCATTTAATCAACACATTCATGAACCCAATCGTACAGATGGCAATGGAGACTATTTGGATGAGACATTGGAAAGCATGCGTGACTTGCTGACTCAAAAGGAAGAGTTTATTGCCCACTTAACCAACCAAAATGCAGACGTCCACGCACGCTACATGAATTTGGTGAACGCCATGTAAACTAAGTTATGTGGGATAGAGGATGATAGACAAGAATGACGTGTCAGTGTGAATCATGTTCAAGTCGACGTCAGGACTTTACCAATGTACTGAAATCCCTAAGTTCAGGGATAGGATGCTCGAAAAAGAAAATTAACCGTCATATCGATCAATTGCCTGAGGAATATGTCAAGGATATGCAAGCACTCATGAGCAAAATGCGAGAGAATCCAGGGAAATTAACACCTTTACAGCACGAGTTTATTCAATCTTACAAAGGCATTCTTCGCAAATTTGTGAAACCACCCCCTCAAACTCGCAAATACTTGGGTCAAAAACGGAAATTTAACAAGAAACAAATCCCCTTCGCACAAGCCTATGCCATGGCATATCACAATAATCCAGCAGCTTTCAAACAAGCCTTACATGCATCGATCGGTTCCAAACACTAAGTAAACCATACCCACGTCATCAACACTTTCATCATGGACAATGTTCAATCCATAGTGAACACACTTTCAACAGCCAACGGAGGAGATTTAAAATGTTCACTCATTGGTTCATTCAAAGAAACCCTATCACAATTCTTTACACTCGTCATATTCATTTTGGTTACCCTCTTATCTGGTCGAAAAATGATGAAAGATATCAAAAAACGTAAAGAGAGTGGAAAACCCTTACTCGATGTGGAAGTCGTCAATTATGATGTGTCCAAAACGCCTATACTCAATCCCACCAAACCGCACAATGAAATTCCCATGAAATCGAACGATTTATCGAAGAGTGTGAATAAGACACGTTCACACAGTAAAATTCCTATGAAATCAAACGATATACCGAAGATTTAAAGGATGATTTTCCCATGACATCGTTAAAAATACTACGGATTTGATGTGTTATTTTCCCATGATATCAATCGATTCACTGTGACTTTGAAGAACACACTCTGTTACAAATCCTCGTAAAATCAGGTGATTTATCGAGAATTCTGAGGTCCTTTTCCACACCAAATCGACCGATGTTATCGTAAAATGACTCAGCAAATTCCCATGAAATCAAGCGTTATCTCGTGAATTTGACCTACAAAAAGGGACAAGCCCCGTACACCACCAAAAATGAATGATTCATCGTGAATTTGACGGAGCACCAATCAGAGCACTTGTATGCGTGGGCGTCAACCAATGAGAAGAAATTTTCCCACGCTCAACTCTATATAAACTGAGCCATTTCAATCATTTTCATTCAGTCATGGGTAAACGTACGAACACGTTGGAAGCTCCTCTCGCGAAGAAGGCGAAAGTCACGTATTCGTCAGATACACTGACATCGAAGCCAGTCTTTGTTGAAGCGACGGAGCCCTATTTCCATACGAATGGGAAAGCCGAAAAGAACTACCTTACCAAGGCACAACCACAGTTGGAGCCTCTGCCCATCACACGGCTGGTATTGTGCAAACAATGGGGTAACACTGGATATTATCCCATTCGCGGAGAGAATGCGACGATGGATGCGATGGATTGGCAATCACGACGAGACATTTCAAAACTCGTGTTTGCCACGGGATTTTATGGATGGCGTGCACAAACGTACAATGACGCTGGGTACGGTTCCGATCAACTCTCCTCCCTCTTCACCATTTCTCAATCCGTCTCACGCGATCTGGAGATGTTGGAAGATGCGATACAATCCCTCTACAAACAAGTCCAACCCGAATCTACCTACAACCTCATCTCCTGTCTCGGTTATGTACACAAGAAATCGGCCTATGACAGTGTCTTTATGAAGCTGAAGCAGGACACACCCATCTTCCTGATGAAGGAGAATGGAAAGAACAAGAAGGTTAGTTTGGCCACTCTTGGACATCTTCTTTCCAATCTTAAGGCGAATACCTTCCTTCAAGCAAATACCATCTTCCGCGTCACAGGCATATACTATAATCCACAGACAAAGACTCTGAAACTGTGTTTTACTGTGGATCAAATCCAAGTCCGTATCAAACAGGTGGAGGAAGGTCAGAGCACAGCGGTGGAGGAAAAGAAGAAGAAGACAAAGCTAACACTCGATATAAAGAAGGCATCCATTCCCTCCAGTGGTTTATTTCATCTGATACACATGGTGCAACCTAAACAGGATATTGATTGGGAGGAACTCAAACACTTTATAGAGGATCTCGATCATCTCTCCCAATCAGAGGACAGCACTGTACTTATGAAAGAAAAGGAGGATGAGATGACAAGCATGCTTTCTCAAAGGTGGAGTGCTCAACCTACGGAGGAAGAGGATTGGAAGATGATGCGGACGGATTATGCCAAGGCGCAAGCACTCGGCGTGTACATTCGCATCCGGGAAGAGTCACACGCGCTGCATATCTTTGACGGTGATCAAATACAAGCCGAGAAATGGATCAATCGATTCCTCAAAATGTTCAAGGATATGGTGGAACATAACCAGGAGAGTCAGTGGTATGTGTCATCCTCATGGTACAAAGCAGGACAGTGTGTCAATGAGAAGTGGTCTGTGTCGAACTATATTGAACATTATTTCATTGTTCGCAGTGTCTACGAAATCCATCGTCGCGCCTTTCCCAACATGTTGAAGGAAGCATTTGCACGGTACAATATGAATCCTCTTACCCATGACATGGAAAAGACATTGATGAGTGAAATGGTGACTGCTCTTGAAAACTCACTCTTTAAGACATGTACACGTGGACGTTTTATTCCACCTCTTCTTTATTCTGGAAATGATTCTATGTTTTGGAAACAATTTTAAGTTATGTTTAATACATGATGCATGGAATATATGTCTGACTTTTATGATTCGACAAGATGGATTTCCGTTTAGAGAATGACTCATCCATGATTGTCTCGGGTCCTAGTAAATCGGGAAAGTCCACGTTTGTGGCGAATATGATCAAGAATCGTCATACTTTATTCAAAAAACCCATTCGTAAAGTCTGGTGGTATTATGGGATAGAAAGTCCATTTCATAAAGAGTTACAAGAGGTGATCTTGAAAATGGGTGTGCCTACCCAAGATGATTTTGATCAATTGCAAGAAAATGATTTAATTGTTCTCGATGATTTACAACAGGAATCTCAAAACAATGAAACTGTGACGGGTTTATTTTTAAGAGGATCTCATCATAAACGGTTTTTCGCAGTGCAAAT
Source organism: Prostheceraeus crozeri (assembly GCA_907163375.1). Classification (NCBI taxonomy): domain Eukaryota; kingdom Metazoa; phylum Platyhelminthes; order Polycladida; family Euryleptidae; genus Prostheceraeus; species Prostheceraeus crozeri. Next base: position 64,431 of record CAJQUW010009953.1, read on the forward strand.
CACACAGTATTTGTATGGTGATAAAGAACGACGTATGCGTAATGGCAATGTCCATTATTTGGTCGCGTTCAATAATCCGAGAAATCAACAACAATTGGCTCAATTCATGGGAAAAATGCTTCCGAAAGGCAATATGAGCGTCGTACATGATATTTTAACGACATTGGTTCAAAAGTATGGGAATTATGCCTACCTCTTTATTGATTTCACTACAAATTGTCCGTTTGAGTACCGATTTCGCACCAACTTATTTAATCCACCTATGATTGTGTTTAAGTTAAGCAAAAGACCCAATAAAACGAAAATGGACTTTAGTGAATTAGTGGTGGTTCCCAAATCTGACATGAATGAACACACCGGTGGCGGACAGCAAATGGGCGGCGGTGGTGGTGACAGTACCCAACTGATGTCGACCATGTTGCAACGTCAAGCGGAAGATCAGAGGGTGAGAACCATGATGATGACTCCTCAACAAGCCCATCTTGACCGTATTGCACGAGATATTGTGCGTCACCGTCCTACCGCCAATGATATCGCTGCATGGAACGCCCGGTTGTATTTGTTCGATAAATTTCGTCGCCAATTTTTCAATTTGGACAATGATCATGGGAAGCGATTGGAAAAACCTCTGCTCACGCACACCGCAAAACCTCCGCTCACACACGTCACAAAACCTCCGCTCACGCACGTTGCAGATCCACCCGTCCTCAAGCGATCGAAAGGGAAAGTCGTCAAACCTTCTGTTGTCACCTCTCCCAAGACGAAGCGATCTCCCTTGAAATCGTCCATCAATACTCGTTTAAGTAAAAAAGGAGTTCTTGAATTGGGATCCTATGGCTCACCATTCAGGTAATGGCAACGGCAGCCGCGCCAATTGCCTCCTCATTCTTATCGCGTATCTTTGGACGTTGTTGCGGCCAAGGCAACGCAGACGACAGCGCAGAGACACAGTACACCATCACGGCGAGCTTTAATTGTTGTTCCAACGGGAATACCGCCTATCTTCAACCCCCACGTCAATACCAAGCAGATTGTGTCGATGGAGGAGGTGTTGCACAAGATTTATTACAATCCCAAACATCCCGCTGGCTACGGAAGCGTCAATGCACTTGCTGCTGCTTCACATTATTCAAAAACAGAAGTCAAACAATGGTTAATGCGTCAACCGACCTACACCCTTCACAAATCTCGATTGCATCGTATTAAACCCTTGCACCCGTATCGTGTACGCGGTCCGCAAATTCAATTTCAAGCGGATATTGTCGATTATCAAAAGTATGCACAGCATAATCGTGGCTACAAGTATATTCTCATGGTGATGGACATCTTTACACGCAAAGCCTGGGCATTCCCTCTCAAGACCAAGAGTGCCAAAGAAGTGTCGGGGGTTTTAGAAGCCATTTTCGCAACCATTCCCACCCCGCAACGACTGCAAACGGATCAGGGTCGTGAATTTTATAACCGACCGGTGAAAGACGTCTTGGACAAGCACGCTATTGAATTGTTTTCCATCTACAGTCCCTATAAATGTGCTCATGTCGAACGATTGAACCGTACGGTCAAGAATAAATTGGAACGTATCTTTACAGCCACCAATGACAAGAATTGGGTGGATTATATCGCAGATGTCATGTATGCATACAATCACAGCACCCATTCATCCACAGGTTTCACCCCGATGGATGTGAATGTCTCCAATGCCGAGGAAGTGAAACGAAACAATGCGAAACGTCTCCGACAAAACTATAAAAAGGTTGCAGTCCCGGGAAAGTCTATCCCTGTGGGAGCACGGGTACGTATTTCACGTGATAAAGGAACGTTTGGACGAGGGTATGAAGCGAATTGGTCGACGGAAGAGTTCATTGTCTCCAACATTCTCAAGAACCCCCATGGTACCAAAATGTACAAGATCAAAGACTTGAGTGGAGAAGAGATCAAAGGATCCTTTTATGCTCAGGAATTACAAGTGATTCATCGGGAGGAAGAAGTCTATCAAGTGGACAAAGTGCTCAAGACCCGACGTCGGAATGGACGACCAGAATATTTTGTGCACTGGCAAGGTTATCCGGCCTCGATGAACTCATGGGTGACAGACTTAGAACCTCTAGGTAATGTACGCCGCTATTGATTTGTAATCATGCAGGAACTGCATGAGGAACAACATGTGTACTTGTTGAGCAATACTCAACCCCATTTGTATGACAATAAAGCCAATCATTTCTTTACACGACTGGAAAATCCACTTTTTATTCCTAAAGGAGAAACATGGGAAGTAGGCTTGAAAGAGTTTGGGTATGTGAATAATGTGGATACGATTCCCGAAGATTGTTATATTACCGTGGGGAAAATGGTGGATACGAAAGATTTGAAGGCCTATTTGCCTCATTATACGATGGAAGGGACCAATGTGGTCCGTCGTCACACCATTTTTGAATCCGATGAGGAAGTGAAACGAGTCCCCATGATCACAGCGTTGGAATTATATACACGCCGCACCATTTCCAGCATGATGACTGTCACGACACATCCATCCTACTTGTATTATGGAGGCAATGGCATAGAGGAAGCAGATGTCTATGTGATTGACATTGCCCCATTTTCCCTGTTTCAAATCAAGGAATTCTCCGCCTTTCATTACGTCCTTGTGTTTTCCCCTCATTTGGCGGCCTCACTCTTATTGGACAAATGTGTCTATCATTTATCGTTGAAGGATGTCGTTCGGATCCATACACGACTCTCCATTCATCGAAAGGAATGTGACGTAAAGAAATATCCCGCCCATGACTATTGGTTCAGTGTGATTCCCTTACACCGCTGTCATTTTGCCAAACATGGGATTGAAAGGATGTTGGGAAATGAAATCTCAGTGCTCAATTTATTCAAACAATTAGAATGGTTTGGTGTGGGGAAGTTAGTGTTTCATTCATCCAACAGATTGTCCTTTCATGTAAAACATGCTTCCAGTTATACATTGTCTGCGATGGATTATGGAATCCTCTCCGAATTGCAGAAAATAGCCACTGTTACCATGGCTCCCCCAGTGACCTATCAGGATATACAACCCCTGAGTGATGATACGACACGTGCAGTGTGGATGAGGACGGATACCTTTGTGAGCTCTCTCAAACGCAATGCAAAGGCCCCTCCTATTCCCAGAGGGCATATAGGTCTGTTTCATAATCTTCGCATCCTTCTTCCTAAACTGAGAGCGTTGATGAAAGCCGTGAAAATGTATCAACACACCTTTTTCCGAATGCAACATTTGGCCTCTAAAAAATGGATTGCTTTACCAACACGCACCATGAAAAATCAATTTATTTTCCCAGTGGAGTTTCTCAATCCACTCACCCCAAAAGAACGTGAAAAGGAGTATCAACATCCCAAGAAAAAACATGTATCATGGTTCAGAAACCGTATTGATCAATTGTATGACAAGATTGATACACAGTTACACAAGATCGATCCTACCCTTCATATAGCCGACGCTCCTGATTTAGTCACCTCCCGTTTCTTGCCTACCTATATCAACACACTGAATGCAAAGTACCGCAACATGATGCGCATCCTACGTCAACACAAGATGGAAGGTGTTTTAGTCTCTAAACGATTTGGAGCCAAGAAGCGATTGTTTGATACTGTCTTATTGAAAAATGTTCGACAATCGATTCAAAAGGAACAAGGTACAAAACGGCCCATCATTCATCATCATTTAGTTCATTCCCATCCTAAAGATGGGAAAGAAAATGTATTGGCCAGTGGTGTGGATATGCAGCATGAAACGGGGCAACATGCCCTTCCCTTCACATCTACGGAAAAGTATCATATCTACAACACGTATAATGTATTTGCCTATCATAGTTTGGTGGATTTGATGGAGCTGTATGGGACTATTCTCCATGATTTTGAAGTGAATCAGGAACGGTTGGCTACGTTAAGAAGGAGGGTGAAAGAATTCAAACCCACTGCAGGAACTGACAATCTTGACGAGATCGTTCGTGAACGAGATAGGGTGAATGCAGAAGTGACTGTAATGACATCGGATCTTTGTCAACTCATCAAGGGGAACAAACTGTTATTTTATGTGTCTAGACCTGAATCGTTTTACTTCAGCAAACGTTGAGGTGCGCGGTTGTGTCTGACGCGGTCTCGTGCGTATTCGAGAGGTTGCGGTGATCACGGCTTTTCTTGGTCATCATTTACGGCAAAACTTATATCTAAGTGATCCTTGACGTCTGTGGAATCCTATTCTATAGGTTTCGTATCATATTTCAAGTTATCTTGGTTGGTATACTCCGTTCTGTTCTCATTGCTACTGAGTGGTATTCGCTTGTGCTGGTTTGCATTGCGAGTTTCAGCTGTGCTTTGGATTTACCCAGTGTCCCTACAGTATTGTGTTCTAAAAATAGCTTCATTCCTTGGTGTGTATAACATCTGTGTCAAGTCACCAATTTCGTCATCAACGTCGCTTCGAATCTGGTTTCAGTCTTCTTGTGTGGTGTCCGAGCGTGTTGAGCGGTCGGTATTGTTGACCGTCATTGAATCAGCTGTTATCAACTGCTGTGGCTGACAACTCCTGTCCAAAAATCTTTGGATTATTGATTTTTTATCACGTGACTGTCCTTCAATCGCCATTACGTCAAAATGACAAATGTATCAGCTGACGATCTTTCATTCAACAACGTGCGGAAGATGTCTGATAGCGACATGAAGAAATTGACGAAGCAGCAACTCGTGAATGCATTAAAGACAGCCATTCAGCAAGCTGATGTTTCTGCTGTTCAGCCGGTCGATGCGGATGTGATTAAAGCGGCTGTCTCTGAGGCCGTTGCTGAGATCAAAAATGAATTGTTAAGTGAAAGCTTGAAACTGATTATAGACGTTGAATCCAAATTTGAAGCTAAGATTAGTACTTTGACTGACATGTTGAATGCGACGCGTTCTGACATCATTGATGAAATTCAGCTTCGTGATTCTAAAAAGAATAACGTCGTAATATTTGGTATGAGCGAGACCAACGAAACATACTCAAGTACCGGTAGCAATCGTAATAATGATAAAGACGCCGTCCTTGATTTAGTGCCGACAGTTGGTCTAGAGAAGAAGTGAAGGTCTTGCGATGTTTCCGACTCGGTACGAGGCGAATTAATTCGTCACGTCCTAGACCTGTCAAGGCTATTCTTGAGTCTGCCAGCCAAAAGCTTTCGCTATTGAAAGCTTCGCCTAAGTTGAAAAAGCTTGCCAATGGTCACAAATTTCGCATGGTCTACATTGACAAGGACCTAACACCTGAACAGCAAAAGAGCGAAAGTTTATTGCGCTTTCAGTTAAAGCATCGCAGAGATATGGGAGAAGACGTGTTCATAAGGCGCGGTAAAATTGTCTCTCGCTCTTCATGACTGCCTTCCATGCCCTCACTACTTTTGATTAACGCCCGTTCCATTGCATCTGATGGAAAAATGGACGAATTGCGTCTATCCTGCTCGTGCCTCGACCCAGATATAGTTATTGTGACAGAATCTTGGTTAAATGATGCCCATGATGATTCCTTCTTTCAAATGCCGAGTTTTCAACTTTTGAGATGTGATCGCAATGATCGTATTGGTGGTGGTGTTGCGATATGGATAAAGTCAAATATTTCTGTCACTCGTCATAACTTTTCTTGTGTTCGTTGTGAAGCTATTTTCATATCTTTTAAGTTGAAAAACTACAATTTTGTGCTACTGACTATGTATATTCCGCCTCAATTGCCTGTGACTTTTCGCAAGGAGATATCAGATAACATATGTGATCATTTAGATGCTGTTGCGAAAGATATACCAGATGTTAATATCATTGTTGCTGGTGATTTGAACAACTTCGAAACATCTTCATTACAAAGTGCATACGATTTGGTCGACAAAGTTGTGACTCCTACACGTGGCAACGCCGTTTTAGACCGAATATTGGTCAGCCAATCGCTTGCTGATAATTATCCACCTGCTCATGTAGGTCCACCTTTCAATCTGAAACGTCGGGGCTCTCATTGTCAAGTATTTTTGCGCCCAAAAGTAGACAGTGTTAGAAATGTTCATGAGCATAAACGTGTATTGTATGATACAAGTGATCATCATATTTCCCAATTTCTTTCTAAGCTCAATGATTGTTCTTTTGCTGAAGTGTATAGTGAATCAGATGTTGACAAAAAAACTGAATTGTTTTATGCAAAATTCTTTGAGTGCTTGTCTGCTTTTCCATGTAAAGTTGTAACCATGACATCGAAAGATCAGCCGTGGATGACACCGTATTTGAAAGATCTGATGAACAAAAGGTGGAAGGCTTATCGCGAGAGAAATTTTCCGTTGTATAATCATTATAAAGAGAAGTGTAAATATGAAATTGTGAAATGCAAAGAAAAGTGGGTTCAGAGTTCAAAGGAGTCTTCGCGAAATGTGTGGAATGTAGTCAATGACATAAAAGGCAAGCATAATGGCAACCCTATTTCGTGCATAATGCAAGAGTACCCGGATGGTCAGACTGCCGCCGATGCTGTAAATAGCATCTTTGCTGATTACCTAACTGACAGTGAGCCATTGACATACTGTGATGACGATGATTGGTGTCCTTTGTCGGATCCTATTGATGTGTTTAACTTTTTGGATAATCTATCTTTGCGTAAAGCTACTGGCTCTGATGGCATATCAAATCAATTTTACAAGCTGGCTTCCCCCTTTATCTCAGAGCCTCTTTGTAACATTATTAACTCTTCTGTTATAGCGAGAAGGGTGCCGTGCATTTTTAAAAATTGTGTAATTTCACCAGTCCCGAAATGTATGCCTGTTTCCATTCATGAACTACGCCCGATTACTTTGTTGAGTGTACCAGCCAAGTTGCTAGAATATCTTGTGCTGAAGCATATGCGTGATACATTTTGCAAAAACATTCCTGATTTTCAGTTCGCCTATAAACGTCTCTCGAACACTACTTCTTGTCTAATTACGATGCATGATGCCGTGACTAGCATATTGGACTGCTCTGACTCAGGAGGCTGCATTATGCTAAACTATGATTTTTCCAAAGCTTTTGATACTATTTGTCACAATGTTCTTGTCCGGAAGCTTATTGATTACTGTTATCCACATGGTTTTATTTCTTGGCTTTGCTCCTATTTAACAAACAGGTACCAATCTGTGAAAATGCTTGATTCTCTTAGTCAGCAGCGTATTGTGACCAGTGGTGCACCCCAGGGATCGCTCTTGGGTCCATATCTTTTTGTCCTGTACTGTAGCGATATAAAGCCCATGTCCACGACTACCGTTTTAACTATGTATGCTGATGACATTTGCGAAATCTGTCCTATTTATAGGAATGATATTGTCAAGTCTTTGGGAGCCGTGTCCGAAGAGTTTTATAATATATCAGAGTGGGCTGACTTGAACAAATTGAAATTAAATCAATGTAAAACAAAGGCTGTGTGCATTTTGAAGAAAAATTTCTCTATTGTCTTCCCTTTTCCATTTAGTATTGTGAGCGAGTTAAAGATTCTCGGAGTAACTTGGAATAAGGATTTGAAATGGAACTCACATTTCCAGAATGTTATTTCTTTGTGTAATAAAAGGATGTATGTGCTTAGAGTGTTGCGTAGACTGTTAAGTCATGACGAGTTATGGTCTGTTTTTAAGGCCACAATTGAAAGCATTTTGCTCTATTGTACACAATTGTTTGGCGTTTACAGTTTTGAAACGAGACAGCAGATAGAAAGAATTTTCAAACGAGCTCGGAGAATTATCTGTAAAAATGATTGTATTTGTGCCAACAGTATATGTTCATTAGATAAAGTTCGCTTTCAAGCCTACCTTTCACTTTTTTACAAGAGTCAGAACGTCGATCATCCTCTTTTTCCTGTTGTTCCGCACGTGCGTAATGATCGACTAATTGTACCTTTTTCTAGAACTAGCAAGAGACAAAATTGTTACACTGTTCTCATCACCTTGGTTTTTAATGGTCTTTCTGACCTAACAAGTATGCCAGCTTAACTTTGTGACTATTTAACTTTGTGATATATTTTGTGATTTTCATTTTGAAAAATATATATATATATTCTCTATTCTCTATTCTCTAAGGGGAACAAACTGTTATTTTATGTGTCTAGACCTGAATCGTTTTATTACAAGAATTTAGAGAGTGATAAGACATGGAGTTCTATCGTCCCCACAGGTTATTATTCGTTGGAAACCTATTTGAATACCATCTTCCCCGCCCCCATGACATGGACCATTACATCCATGTCCTATCATTATGAACTGACCATCGATTGCACGGGCGATATGGAAATCAAGATGGACCGACACTCTAAAGCCTATGAGATTTTCAAAGCAGAAGAAGTGACTACCTACGTGTGGGAAGAATGGATCTTGGAAATCCCCCTCAGCACGATTCATGTTCCCTCCTTTATCCTTCAGAAACAAACCATGGAATTGGACGCTCTCTTTGAAAAGAAGAGTGTCCCCTATGCATTGAGTGGGACCCATGTCTTGCTTCGAAACGGAAAACCGACACAACAGTATAAGACCGAGGATAAGAAGCATCCCAATATTCTCAACATCAAACATGGCGACTCTTTTGAGATTTTTCATACCCTATCTCATCTCCCTAGTCCATTACGCTTCAATTTACCCACGAAATATTATACCCTTCAATCCTTTGTACAAGCTTTCAATCAAGCCATCCCCCTGCCTGATATGGTGTGGGTGACGTATACAACAGTGGGCGTCTTTCACGTGCTTCACTTTAAAATCGCGGAAGGGTATGGGTTGAAAATCAATCCCCCACAACTCTGGCAACACATTTTGAATCATAGTCATGAATATGGTATGTTGACCTATCATGAACAAACCTGTATACACTCGGAAACGCCGGAACATTGTTCTGCAAGTTACCGTCGGTATCAACAACGTCCAAAACATGTCACCCATGGGATGACATTACACATCTATGGTTTACCGGAATATACCTTTGATTATGCCAAAGGATGGAACCACACCCTCGACACCCTCTTCCCATGGAAAGGGAAGGAATTGGATCGCTTGTTTCAGAAATCCTATTTCCCTTATGCTTACGAATCGAAAGAGCTGTTGGCCAATACGTGTTTACAATCCTACTTGTTTGGAGATAAACTCTCTGATAAGACATTGTATTCACCCGCTGTCGCGTATCAAGAAGGATCCACCCTGAAAGTCTGTAAAGATAGATTGACTTCCTTTATTGGATGGTTCAGTGAGGATATGCAACAGCTCATGACGACCATGATGGAACGCTGGCAAGAAAACATGTTTTATCTAGTGGATGGTATGGTGTTGGGAGTGGATGTGGGGAAACAAGATATTCAATCGGTGATGGTGAATACACATCCCACACCTCGCCCTTTTCTTCATCTCTATAGCAAGACCATGAAACCGTTGCACATCTATGACCACATGATTCGGCAAGGTTACATCAACCCCACCCTGGACATTTCTACCTCGTTTCATCGTGTCCGCATTCCCAAAGGGAGTTATACCTTGGAAGGACTCTTTTCCAAACTCCAAGTGAATTTACAGATGTGGACGGATGTATCCCTCTCTCTCTCGAAAGACCATTATTTGACGGTGAAAACCGCGGAACATGCCTTTATTGATTTTGGAGAAGCGTTGAGTTATCGTATAGGTCTACCCCAATCCTATTATGGACCCAATACACAAATGACAACACTCTCTCCGCTCAGCCTAACTCCCAATTCCTTCAACATTATCGTCTATTGTAATATTGTGGCGGAAAGTATTGTGGGAGGACAACGTGAAAAAATCTTGAAAATTCACCCCATTGAAGAGAAACAACGTTTGGGGGAAATGGTGTCGTATGAAGTGTCCAATATTGATTATTACCCCATTTTTACATCCGCTATTGATGAGATTGAAATTCAGTTGCGTGGTGACGATGGTGAATTTATTCCGATTCATGAAGGACGATCCTATTTCAAACTCCATCTCCGCCGTAAGGAGACTAGGTAATTATGGACAGAGTGACACTCAACCATGCATGAGGAAACGATTCACTTGTTGAGTAATGCTCAGCCCAATTTGTTTCCTGAAAATAGAGCCAATCACTTCAAAAATCGCTTGGTTCCTTCGATCCCCATAGTCCATCGGGATCAATGGGAAGCCGGTATCTCCGTCGTCAACTTTATCAATACCCTTCAGACAATACCCGTGGATGTCAGCTTTAGTGTGGGGACATTGAAGGATCATCCTGAGACGATTTCGACCGTCTTTACGTCCTCTATCCTTCCTGTCAAAGCGGATTCACCGCGAGGAGAGCAAGGCAAACAGGGTGAACAAGGCAAACAAGGCAAACAGGGTGAACAAGGCAAACAAGACAAACAAGATAAACAAGACAAACAAGGCAAACAGGGAGAACAAGGCAAATTTACGCGCTTCAACATTCCACGCGGTATTTATTCGGAGAAGACGTTGATGCAGTGTTTGAATCAAAATCGACAGCATGGACACAATTTCCACTTTTCTATCACTACATCGGCGCCTCATGTCCATGTTGTCTCAGTGGTCGTACCCCCACACTACAGTATGAAACTCCATCCTTTGCTCAAAGACATTCTTGGGTTTAAAACAGACTTACTCACCTCCTCACAGCAAGCGACTGCCCCTTTGAATTTGAATGCCTTTACCTACAATATTCTCCTGTATTGTAATATTGTAGGCTATCATTATGTAGGGGGTATGAAAACAAACTGTATGTGTGTGATTCCCTACACGGGGAAAGATTATGGAGACAGTATTCATCATGAATTCCAGAATGTCACCTATCTCCCTGTGAAAAGTCAACAGGTGCAAGATATTGAAATCAAACTCATGTCGGATGACGGTCATCCCATCCCTATGACAGACGGACGGTCTTATGTAAAAATGCATCTTCGACGTCGCGCAATTAAGTAATTGTCTTTTCCCAAGCACATCAAGACACGATGACGAATCTCTTTTTAATCCGTCACCGAACACATTCCTCTGGACGATTGTTTGGAAGAGGTTCATTTATGCAACGCGGTGGATGGAATATAGTGATTGGACAGAAAACACGCATGATTAGACCCCGTATCACTGGGGTCAAGAAACCATCCATCTGTCTGCCCAAATCACTCAAAAAGAGTGTTCCCAGAAAAACATTTCGAAAACCCTCTCGAAAAACAAATCGAAAACCCTCTCGAAAACCCTCTCGAAAACCCTCTCGAAAACTCTCTCGACAAGCATCACGAAAACCTTCGCAAAAGGGACTTGTACATACGGTACAGAAAACGTTGGGAAAATCGTTACGTACGACAGAGTTTCTCAATGCTGCGAAACAAGCTGTCACGGATGCTGTCAGCTCTACCGCACAAGAAGGAGTTCACCATCTCAAAAAGGGTGTGAAAGCGCTCGCCAAACGCACTTTACAGACTGCTCCCGAACGTGTTGTAGAAGCTATTCAAAATAAAGTGAGTCGGAAACGCGTCTTCACGGATGAAGAAGGAGATCGGGTGGAAGCACCTGCTCCTAAACGTCGCCGTGGTCATGTGGCCATTGCTCATCATACGAAATGGGGAAAAGGAAGTTTGATGGGGCGTTATCGCGGAGGAGCTAAACAACGCATGCTCTTTTAAGAACTAAGCAATCTTAGAACATCCGTCCCATCAAGCATGGCGGAAACCCCTGCCTTATTGGATGCGCGTTACGATGTATTCCAGAGTGATAAAGTCGATGTCTCGAGTACGTCTCAGCATACGAGCGTTCTGACGCCAGTCAATGGATTGGAAAATCCTGGTACCATTCAATTCACGGTCCCTCGACTAGCCATTCATTGGATGGATGTATGCAATGCCTATTTTCGCGTGGAAGTACAACTCATGAAACATGATTCGGCTAAAGGAGCAGACGTGCCATGTGAGGCGACAGACAAAACAATTATTATCAACAATACGGCCCACTCCCTCTTTTCCGACATTACTATCCGCTTGAATGAACGCACCATTGAAGGAGGCAATGACTTGTATTATTTGAGAGCTTACCTTAGCAATCTTTTACAATATACCAATGATGTGAAGAATACACACATGGTCACACAAGGATTTACTGTTCCTCAAGTGATGTATGACACGGAGTATGATGCAGCGAGTAAGACGATAAAGACTAAGGCGGTAGAGTTTACAGATAAAGAGAATGCACTCAATCAAGCCATTCTCAAACAATGGTCAGTCAACAAATTTAAACGTACCTTTGACTTTCCCCTGAAATGTAATTTGTTCCAACAAGTGATTGCTCTGCCCCCAGGCATGCAACTGGATCTCATTTTCACCTTGAATAAACCGGAATATGCCATTTATGATATGGCACATGCTGCAGGGACGACCTCTACAAAGTACAAGTTCAAAATCACCTCTTTCCAATTGTATATGCCCATGCTCACACCGAATGCAGAACTGCAATTGAAAACTGCGAATCGACGCAAGACAGAAGCCATTTATTATCGCTACAATGGCATGACCGTCCAACGACAAACGATTGAAAGTGAAGTACAAAAGAAGACGTTTTCCAATGTGGCTGCTCTATTGAGTCATAAACTCATCTTTTTCGCTGTTGTTCCCAGTAACTCATGGTTTGATCCAGGAAGTCGTAAACTCTATTTTGAAAGGCATGGACTCTCTCAAGTCACCATGACCACCAATGGAGCCATCATGACAGGAGGCACCATCAATTGCAAAGATGACGTGATTGCCTACAGTCAATTCAATCGTGCGATTCAAGTCTATAACACGAATGAATCATGTGGTATTGATTTGGAGAGTTTTACCAAATACTGTTACTTTATCGCTTTTGACTGTACCTTGGATAAACAAATCGATAGTGTTCAACCCACCAATACACGTCAATATGGACTGGAATTGCAATTTGAGAATACGACCACGCAAAATTTGGATTTATTAATGTTTGTCATTCATGACGAACAATTCTCCGTCACACCGGAGAATGCTGTCATCTCCAGTGCGTATATCCCTCCCGCTATTTAAGTGTTGGCGCGCATGGACCTCCTCATAAGTCATGGTGAAGGAGCCCGAGAATCACGTTCCTCCTATCGCTTGGACATCTCTTTATCAACACCGTCTCATTAAAGCTCAGCGTTGGCTGAATGGGAGACTGGTTAAGCAACACGGAAATCGAAGGAATCATGCAGGGTATGAATCAATTACAAGAGAAACATTTACTCAATGCCTGCATGTGCGAAGATGATTTTCTCTGTGCTATTCAGTGTAGTTGTCAAACGTTTGCTCATCGCCTCCTCCAATCTTCTTACGTTCCCTTCCAAGGTGTGTTTCCTGCTGATCTACTTCCTGCTCATTCCCCGGAATCAAGGACACTTATTGTCAATAGTGATCGCTCTCATCAACCTGGCAAGCATTGGTTGGCCTTTTATCAAAATGCGGATCAACGTGTGTGCGAATTCTTTGACTCTTATGGACTCACTCCATCTCACTATCCACATGTTACCGAATGGTTATCGACAACACCTTATCCTCTAAACTATCGTCGCCCTCTGCGTATACAAGGACCTAAAGCCTATTGTGGTGCTTACTGTATTTACTTTTTAAACCAACGCCCTTTTAACACGTCTATGGAAAAAACACTGACCTTCTTTCGAACATTGGATGCTTACGAGAAAGATCAAGAACTCATTCAAACCTACTTGTCCTTCAATGATAAAATTGTCTATTCCTATTTGTATTCTACATTATCCCATGTTTTGAAGTCAATAAAGAAATGAATCATGTCAATGATTGTATTTTTATTTCAGACAGAGGGTAATACTACAAGGTTTTGTACAAGGTTCAGTCACTCGTGATAGTACACTATACACTATTCACAGAGTTTTTCCGTACATCATGCACGATAGACAGTGACTGTTGAAGCAATGTCTTGATCACAGAGGGGACAAGATAACGTTTCAAAGGGATTATAACATGTAAAACACATAACATTATGAGAACATGGTAGAAAGAGAAGGGACCGTTCCTGTTTAAAACATGTAACACAGTTCCGTTCACATAATAATTGAAATGTCTCTTCTTCTAATTTCTTTCTAAAGTCACTTTTATGGGAAGAGTTATCTGACACATCCGTTGCAAATCTCACTTTTTTCACTTTTTTCACTCCAGATCGCGCCAATGTCAATGTATTGCAGTGTGGCAGGGAGACATCCTCGATCCACCTACGCTCCAAATGGTGATTCATAGCGTGCTCATCAAGATCCATGAGTCGATCTACTAATTCACCAGCAGTGATCGTTTCATTGAGATGTGTTACCGTTTCTATCGCTTTGAATGAATATCCAAGGTCTCTTGCGACAACCCACGACGTTGGGATACTAGTTGCTGTTGTCCGATTCATTGAGGGAATCTCCTTCGAATAGGGATTTGAGAATGTCTTCCACCAACGATTCCGCTTCTGCAATCGATAAAACACCCGTCACAATCACACTTCCGTTGGAAAAGAAGGAACAGTGTAAATTACCTTTGCGTATTAACGTTCCGGGAAACAGTTCGCGCTCGTTGGAAATCACTGATGACGATGGCAACTGTTGAATGGTTTGCATGCGGTCTTTTGTATAGTTCCATTAACATTGAACGGTGCAAGATTTTGTGATTGGGTCGCTCACGTCCAATCCGTAGGGGGCGAGTAATTGGCGCATCTCTTTACAAATACGATCGTAGGTTTCCAGAGAGTGGTTGCCCAAAATTTGGATACACCCCCGTGGAAAAATCTGTACAGCAACCGAAGAGTTCCATTTCCAATAGACTCGACAAGGGCGTGATGCTCGGTAGGTGGCCAGAGGGAATTGCGGTAACAATGTCTGCAGTGGTATTGCGGAGGATGCTCTGAGCTCCACCATGCGGTTGCAGATCCTTGACATTTTTGAGAGCGGGGTGTAGATACCCTTCTTCATATAGGCGATGGTTACCGTAGGGAAGGCTCTGATTGGGTAAATACCAACACCGCTTGTCCTCCCAGATACTTAAGGCCTTCTTCACTTGCGTCATTGTTCTCATCACGTGGTGTTGGGATTGGAGGAGGGTTTGTGACACTGTGGTAACGGAATGTTTTTCGAAGGCGTCCACATAATTCTGATGTTTCACTTGACGCTTCTTTGCTTGACACACTCCTTTCATGCGACAGTCGTGGATTTCTTCCTCATTGCCTTTGAGGACAATGTAAGAGTACATCTTGGCACTCAAACATACAAACTCCTTCACCCTATCCCCCACACACTCGTCCTTGAAACATCCCAAACGATTCACATTCTCGGTACGTCTCTCTGGATGACTCACGGGGTAATTTGAGGTATCGAGAACACCTTTCGCCTCCGTATCAATAAAATTGGGGATGTTGTCAAACGAACGCAGCACTTCTTCACGTGTATACCGGCTGCGGACTTTGAGGAAGAAGGAGTCTGTGTCCCCACCAATGAGTTCCACTGAGGTGCACGTCTTGTTGGCTTTCCACTGGTCAAACAGCTTGTACATAATAATCTTGCTGTTGTCCAGGATGCATTGCCCGATATAAATGGGCTTGTTCAAGTCTACCTTGGTCTTGCGCACATTCACCACCACGGCTTTGTCGCTGATGTTGAAGAAAGATTGGCAATAGGGATGACGTGTCCATTTGCTAAATACATTCGGTGATCGAACAAAATAGTGCTTCCCATATATCCGCACATTCTCCATTGTCTTACCGTACAGTGCGTTCACCATCAACTTGTGGAGATTGCGGCGCATTTTCGTGGTTGCCTTGGCGCGTTCTTGCGTATGGTATTGAACATAGGGGCGAATATACGGTTCTTGGTTGAAGGAGATCCCGTAATGAACCTTGGTGATATGTAAGCCCTTCTCCACATAATACTTGAGAGCAGCGATATGTACTACATACTCTTTGCGATTCTCGTGCGTCATCATTAACTTGTTGGCTGAGTGAAAGGGTCGGTTCCCGTTCAACTCTTGCCATAGCTCTTGCATATAGGGAGACATGTCCTCCCATTTCGCCGTCCCGCGGTAAGGAGCCAATGGTAAATCTTCCGTGGCATCTTGGACGTGTGGGGGATATTCCCAATCGACGCACAGTACATGACCCGTGGTGCCATTGACATTGTATCGTCTCACCCATTCGTCGTTGATGTCCACCAAGACCTCCGGTCGTACCCAGGCAAAACAATCCTTCGGCAAAGGTCCATCATGGCCGCACCGTATAAATTGTTCGCATCGATGTAAAACAGGTGAGTACCTTCTTCTGCTTGCGCGCGGTGCTGATTCACAAATGTCATCCCTCCACGAATCCCTGCTTCAAACACGCGGTACATATCCACGTCATGCAATTTCTCCAACTTGACCTGTGTCTTTTTAAAGAAAAATGAATAGGTCAAGCCAGGTGTGCCGAAATAGTGGATGGGGTCCAATGCAGACACGTCGCGTATTTCACTTCGAAAGTGTTCGAAGATGTCTGCGAGCAAGGCTACATCCACTGTCAAATAATAGTGGATATAATCTTCAAACGTGCTGCACCCCGTCTCTGTCCACGCCTTTTGTGCCATAGCATACTCATCCTCTTCCAACTCCTTCTCACTCAAATCATTGTAAAATGCTTTCTTCGGAGGCAATTGAGTCTCGTGGATACGATCCCAGCAGTCAAAATATGTATAGGGAAAATATCCTTTCCGAATAGATGTGTGATCGCAATTCGGATAGACGGTGCTCAATATGTGATTTGAGTGAGGAAAGTCACTGATGGTCGTTGACAAATTGTTTAGAGAGTCTTTCAAAAACTGACACGAATCGATGAATCGGAGTTTATATAGGGTATTGGATGGCATGGGAAGAAAGATGGTCACTCCCAACGTCTTGTCTCCTGACGCATAAATGGGCTCGATCCTATACTTGGGATCCAACTTGGTAAACCCTTGTACAATCACCTGGTGACTGTCATATCCCTTCCAATTGTGAAACAAGATGTTCAATGTAGTCCGGGATTGACGTCGTCGCATGTTACATGCATTGCACAGGGTTTGCAGATACTTGCCCGTGATATGATCGTGATCTCGCACCTTTGTCGTAGGCCCATTCTTTTCACCTTGCTTCTTGGGTTTCACATCACATCCGCACATGTTACATTGAGCTGTCTGTTCATAATCCCGCATATCATCCTCCGTCAACGTCATGTTATGCTTCATCTCTTCCATGTGATTAAACATCGACATGCTCACCTTTTTGATGTGTGTAATAAAGGCTGGAATGCACTCGTTCCCCTTATGGATCACCACCGATTCTTTCATGTCCAGGGCCGGATGCCACACCACATAGGATCCCACATACGCTGCCGTATGCTTCTTGGACACGGCATCAATCATGCTCTCAATGTCTGCATACATCACAGCGAGGGGTTGAGTGGTTTTCGCGTGGTCGATAAATTCATGCGGTTTCGTATCTTCCGGGGTCGTTTCCATCTGAAAAAATCCTCCATCGCATTTGGCTTGATGTTCCAGACGTTCTTTGTGCGCCATATCCTTTGTCTTTCCATACTTCATCCCCTTCTCGTAGAAATTAAATCGCAAGCTACATAACTCGCATGTTTCAAATCGTTTCACTTGCGTTTGGCTCATATTCCGATACCACATGCGAGCACATTTCTGAAAATCCGTCACGGGAAGAAAATGTCCAGACTGGTCCTCCATATCGTACCGCGTCACCATCACCAGATGAACAATGCGTGTGTTCTCCTTCACAGCTTGACGCACCGGGTATAATTGACCCACAAATCCTTTACCGTCATGTACGTGGATACGAAGAATGACATTGTTCTTCTTTTCAAACTCCTGAATATCCCGTGTATTCATCAACCCCTCTGACGTCATCATGGAAAAGTCTAGATGATAATACTGGTTCAAATTCAATTTGCGCACTGCAGGAAGTCGATTCTGATAAATGTCATAGGATTTCTTGGTGCGGGAATCAACACGTTCACGACGTCGAGGAATGCGATTGTCTTGGTAGGCCAGTGCATAGAGGACACTGTCTTGAAAACAATGCGATGTATACGTGTTGCACTCAAACACACATATGCCTTTGCAGAGCTTGATATCTCGGGGGATAGGAATCGGTGCGCCCATGCGAAAATTAGGGAAGGAACTTGTTTGAACCAGTAACTCCAACACTTCCTTCACCGCAAATCCTGATCCATCTTCTTGAAAGTCTTCAACAAATTCTTCAAACATTGACACCATGTCACGGAACCATGAATCAAAGTTACGTGCTTGGACGCCTTCGTGAATGTATGGGGTTTTGTGGTGATGTCTCTCACTTCCTCTTCGCCCGTCGACATATTCGTCTTGACAAACCTGAGTCTCATACTCACAAACACTTTCACATCCTCGTGGGGGTGTTGTTGTACAATGACACGAAACAAGTCCGCATAGATTGAATTTAAATAGACCTTCCATTCATTCGTGGCTTGAGGAGGGGTAAATCGATAATTATGCCCGCGACCGTCCATGATCCGTTCTTCTTCCACAGCTGCACCGCCCTCTTGTATGAACTCAAACAGGTAGGGACATAAATGTTCATCCCATCCTTCCGCTTCAGCATTCACTGCTACATCACAGTAGCGACACCGTCCCACACACGCATGCTTGTGGTATGCCTCCACGTCGAAACTTCCGTCGCAATCCAGACACAGCAAGTCATTGTCATCACCATAATTAAACGCGCGGCAATCGTGTTCGTCTCCATACCATTTACAACATGTCCAACAATAGTTGCGACCCGTCTCCGCTGCTCCATGAGCAATACAGTCTTGAAAGCGAGAGAAGGACTGACAGCAGAATTCACACGTGTACTGCATGGTTGGAATGAGAATGAATTTCTCTGACAGCGCCTTTCCTTATATACCCTGCGGTGACTCATCACACGTGCTCGGCGCCGCGTGCTCCGATTGGTGCTCCGTGCTCAACCCCCAAGTGCGCCGATGCGTGGGCGTGTGCTCTGTTTCCTGTCTTCTTCGCTACCCGTGCTCTGATGCGTGGGCGTGTGCTCCGATAAAAGAGCAGGGCATGTACTTAAGTGCAAATTGGGGAAAAAGGGGCTAGACTATCCTACTTTGGCTATTTTTCATTATTTGATTGTAGTTGGAAAGAGCCAATATAGAATGATGGTGGTTTTATTTTCTGTTTCTTACTTCTTACAATTAATTTCAGTTAACATCCGTTAACTATCTTCAGGTTAAAAGGAAGGAAATATGGTCTAGTATAAAATTTAAAATTCACACCGACGTCTATGTCATAATAACATAACATTGATTACAAAAGGGAGAAGGGCTATGGAACAGGTAGTATTGGGTTACATAGTACCAATAGCATCTCAATGATGACCTGACTAGATATGAAAACAAAGGACATAGAAGTGGACTACCAATACAAAGGCTTGAGTTATAAGTACATGCACATATCATACAAGTATAAAAAATACAAAGCTATAAAACGATTGGAAGAAGGTAAGAGGTGTGAATTAGAAATTTGATACTGTTATAATGTAATACATTGTCATGTTTTATTATTTTTACATAATAGAAAATATTTTTAATCAAAAAAAAATCTGCATAATTGTTGAGTTCGATTTTGCTGTTAATTGTTGGTTTCATTTTTCTAATATAATATGCTTCACGAAGTCTTAGGTTTGATGTATCACTATCGTGGGAAAGAATGGTTGTGGAAAAGTTGTAACTGTGACATTTCTGAAGATGGTTATACATGGAAGACTTGCTGTTTGTTAACGGCAACGGATATGTAGTGGTCTTATGGTGCTTCCAATGTAGAAGTTATCACACTTATCACACTTTAGCTGATAAATTACACATTTCTGATTACAGATGTTGTTGTTGTTAATTGGGCAATTTCTTAAATGACAATCTTGGTTTGATTTAGGCTGTTTCAATACATTTCTAAGAGTTCTTGATCTTCTTGTTAATCTTACGTTCAAGTTTTCTCGACGAAAAACATTTTGTAGTTGTTTATCCACTTTCTCAGAAATAAATGGAAAATTGAAGTAAAAATAGTGTCTTTCTTTCTCCTTTCTGTTATTTGGTTTATGTGTTTTACGATAATTGTTGGTGTTGCGAATGATATTTTCGGGATACATGTTTAGTCGTAGAATATCATTCAAATTGTCTATGTGTCTGTTGTCAGTTAGATTATTGGAACATCGTTCTGCGATTCTTGTTTTTTCGTTTTTAATGAAGTTAATTTTGTTAGTGTATGGTACATGTGAGTGATAATTCACAAACAGATCTTTTCTAGCAGATTTGCGGTAAAATTCAAATTGTGGTTCATTTGGCGCGTTCAGTGTTACTCGGAAATCAAGTAGGCTTAATGTTTTGTTGTCGTCTGGTAATTCAATTTCGAAATTGATGCTGGAATGTTGTGCATTGAGATATTGGAGAAGTTTCAAGGCTTGTTCCTTGTTTTCAATTATTGCGAAGCAGTCATCTACATATCTCATAAAAAGTGGGACATTATACATCACTCTCATTTGTCGGAGGGCTACTGTTTCGATGCTGTCCATGAATATAATTGCAAGCACACCAGAAAGAGACGAACCCTTCCCCTTTTGTATTCAATATTATGTTATTATGACATAGACGTCGGTGTGAATTTTAAATTTTATACTAGACCATATTTCCTTCCTTTTAACCTGAAGATAGTTAACGGATGTTAACTGAAATTAATTGTAAGAAGTAAGAAACAGAAAATAAAACCACCATCATTCTATATTGGCTCTTTCCAACTACAATCTGCTAAAATTCTAGTGGGTAATGCTTACATAACTGTTGAACTTCCAATGTTCTATTCGATGTCTATTGCATATGCATGTATGATCACTATGATTGAAGACTGATATTTACATGATGCTGTACTCAAATTGATAACTGATGCGTCAGATTGAACGCAAACACACCATTTTTTTTACAAAAAGGAGGCTGCTAATCAAAGTAGGTCATCAATTTGACTTTCCAGTGGATCAAATCCAACAATTTTGGGTGAAAACAATGCGTCAAAACTTGATAAGTTTCAAAATCCGTTTTCAAAGAGGCATAATGGACCGATCTCGCTATCCCCAACTTCTCCTCACACTTGTTCCGAAGACACTTGGAGAATGAGATGTTCCCAGTCAAGCCATGGACTACGGCGCTTCATTTCGGAACCGAAACACCATCCTCCCGGTTGTGACCTGCAAAGAGATCAAGTATTAAATCGGCTTCGATCTGGTATGGAAGGTGTACGCCGTTCATGAAACGTATCGGACTGTCAGCTACCGATTCCTGCAGATGTGGTGCCGAACAAACAGGTGACCATGTGCTGCAATTCGTGGGGACTTGGCATCTGTGAATGAAGACCTGCGTGACTTGCTAAAAAGGACTGAATACTGTTTTGACTTTTCTTTCCATTTGCACATTTCATACGAATACACCGAGTGTCCCACGAAAAGAGACAAGAACTAAACGCTTGTAACTTCATCAATTTCCATTCGATTGAGCTGACGTTTTGTATAAAGATGTAAGATACCCACAAGTTTTTGTCTGTGAAGTATGAAGCTTGAATATTTACTACTCATAGAGAAAAACTGTAATAAGCTCGAATCTTGTGTATTTCCAATGGTAGAATTTGCATATCTACCATTGCAAGATATCTGTCTTAATGATTTCCATCCATCAATCGTGATCATGGCACGTTTTTCCAGCATGATTTAGAAATCATAGTACGGTAAAGATTGATTACGCAGCTAGAAAAAACTTGATGGACCAGAAAGTAGAGAAACATTAATAAGTTTGCTGACCTACTTTAAATGAAAACATTTATAGCGTCAAACTTTGTTATAGCTATTACCGGGAGTCAGAAAGTCTGAATCATGAGTAATCCCATGCTGTCGACCATCTTCAGAAATGCATTTTTGTTTTCTGCAAGAGTACAACATTTTGATAAAATGGTGCAATAAAAGGGGTGCAAAAGGTTTTTAAGTTACCTGGATAAAATGCCTCAACAGCGTCACGTACGCAATCTTGCCTTACATGAGTGAATGCCTCTGGAATCAGTCAAATCGGCTAATCCTCGAACATGTCCAAGTTCATATCTCTTAAAAGTCCCCATAGAAAGTAATCGCTTGGATTAAGATCGGGTGATCTTGGAGGCCATTCAATATTAAAATGACGTCCAACAGTCTGCGAGTCAAATAAATCCTATTGAAGCTCTTCGACAAATTGGAACCCTGGCACATTGTCTTATGGAATAAGGAATGCTTGTTACTGTTTTCGAACAGTGTTGCCCAAAATTAAGACAACGTTGTCACCAATGACAGCGGATGGACGACGACCAGAATTTCCTTTGTTACATCTTTGAAGAGTCCCGTTGCCCATAATTTTTTAAATTGTGCATCTTATGTCACATTCATTTGCCCTTGGACAATGCATGTTTTTGTTTGAGCAATGTGTATTAAACGCTCGAGCTGCCTTTATTGCAGACTTGCTGCACACAAAATAAAATTCAATTGCAAAATGCAGTGTGCTGTTGTGAACTTCATTTGTATTAGATTTGCTAAAAACAAGATATTTGACGATCATTTTCATCTAGGCTGAATCACATTTTGATATCAAACCAATCCTTGACGTGCTATGTTGCTGGAATTTCTTACTATGTATGCTGGAGAACGGGCCATGATCACGATTGATGGATGGAAATCGCATATCACTATGTCCGATATCTTGAATTCTACCATTGGAAATACACAAGACTCGAGCTTATGTCAGTTCTCCTCTATGAGCGCTCAATGCTCAAGCTTCATACTTTACAGACAAAAACTTATGGGTATTTTACATTTGTATGCAAAGCGTCAGCTCAATCGAAAGGAAATTGACGAAGTTATAAGCGTTTAGTTCTCGTCACTTTTTTGGGACACTCGGTATATGTATATATGTATGTATATATACTATGCTGGCCAAAAGTTTAGCACAATGGAAATAACTGCAAATCATTCTTCATTCATTTATTGCTAGCTGCACTTTAATTCAATCATAAATTCAACCGTTCTGCCCCATAGATATGAAACATATTGTATATACCCAAACAGTCACATGTCCTTCACATGAGCAATAAATATAAGATTCAATTATGTTAGGCACAAGGAGGTCAACCGAAACTCTCATGTCTAAGAAAAACTCATGTTTATCATTGTTAATTTTCCAGGTCTTCACTTTGGAACTTAGCTTTTAAAAATACCGCAGTTAGACCGAGACGAGAAAAGGAAAATGATCTCAGTTCAGCAAAAAACAGTCAAGCAGGTGCTGGGAAACAAATATCAATTCGTAAAGCTGATAAAACATCGTTTCTGAAAAATAGAATTGCTGAAATTTATATAGCCTTAGTTGATCATAGGCCAAATAGTAGATTTGCGGTTACGGCGGATGTGCAGAAACACGACCTCTAGACAAAAGACCGACGTCTTTGGATGCAATGGGGTTGATGTCATGTGATCCAAAACACGTGAAGTGTGATTCCAGCAGGCAAGAAAATATAATCATTTCATTCTCCATTCTGCATTTTCACACAAATATTAGTCCAATTCCTTGAGTCAGATGACACGTGGATGAGAGTTTTCTTGAAAAGTGAGTTCAGACAGACATCTGAAAAAAATTATGTTTAAGTCTCTTATCGTAATCAACTGATCATCACATGACAAAAGTCATCATGAGCAGTATCAAAACACAACTACATCTCAGTTCTAAACTCAAATAATGATAACAAAGTCATGTGTTCAAGAATTACATAACCTTAACATTAGATATTATTTTTCTGAATGCTTTCGCAGCTGGAATGTACAAAGTCTAAGGCGTCTGAAGGTTGAAATTTATATTTTCAGAAAATGCAGATGGCAAGATATCATTATCATTGTCGCAAAATATTTATCATAACATGTCGGCAATATCTTAAAATGACAAAATTGTTAAAGCTACATTCTATTATAGTAATAATATTTCTATTACAACATGTGGAAGAAGAACAGTTAAGTAAAACGGGTGAAGAAACGAATGTTTATATTCTGAAATCTGGTTCTCGCCAGTTTTGATTGAGGACAAAATGGTGTATTCACATAGCTTCTGTCTAGAGGTGGAAATCACACTGATGCATTGCAAATCCATTCAAAATTCCGTCCATTCCTACAGAACACTCTTTTTGAAATTGTGATTTTTGTCATCTTATATAAACAACTGTTCAGTATCTTTATTTTCAATACTATGATACTGATCATGTAAAAACAATTTGAAAACTTAAAAACCGCATAATTGTTAATTATATTATAAAAACATGCCGCACAAAATCACAAAGTTTTCGTCGAGCGATTTCGGAAAAACTGGTTTTAAAAAGCGGATGTAGTCTTTTCAGCTTGCTCATCCACTCTACATGTTCAAGCAGTGAAAACACAGTTTGATTTTGAAGCTGTCTTTGTTCGGATGAACTGACACTCTGAAACCTGTATAAACAGTGTCCTGATCAGGGTCCTGTTTTTCTAATCCCATATCACTGTTCGTTCAAATTGAGTGTCAAGAAACTCATCGTAATTCACTACAAATTTCAGTATACACAAGAAAAATCTCGCAAAGTCTTGGTGAACTTTGTGTCGATTTCTGCAGTTCGATGACTTGGTTCGAATCCCTGCTGACAAGCCATTTATCATGGTGCTGCCAGGAACAAGAATGCAATGAGACATCATCTTGATCTCGTGAAAGTTATAGTCACTAAATTGTGAAACTGATTCTCTGAGGCACCCCGGAAGAAATTGATTTTCCTAAACAAAAAGTCATGTTTAGACAAGTTTGACAATCACCGAACACGAAAATCTCAGTGGCCTAGTTTGATATTGCTTCTTTTGAAATGCTTCAGG
>CAJQUW010009954.1:0-13397 GCA_907163375.1 Prostheceraeus crozeri
GCTTACAGCAAGATTCCGGCACTGGATGCAGTTTCACTAGGTTTCAGTTTCCCACAGTTATCATACTAGCCTATAAAAGAAAGTGCAAGGAAAAATGTTTCCTTGAAAAAACAGAAGAGAACCTAGTTGCATTGATAAATCAGCTAATCCAATTGGAAATTGAAACAGGGAGAGAAAGAACTATGACACCGACGTCACCGTATTTACTGGGTATGTACGTTAGTAATGGAATCATCACAGAAAACTACATCAGATGCGATGTTAACCGTACAAAAATGAAATGGTAAGTATTGATAGCTGAGAAAGTAACTTACGGTTTATCACTTCGTTTATTACGGTATTTTTTATACCGATGGTTTTTTTTGCCACTCCATGAGATTTGTTTTATCAACTCCACTCCTAATATTCGTCGGATTATATTGTTCGTCAATGTATTGATCGTCAGACCATCAGTATCTGACAGAAGGGTAACCTGCAAAAGTAGGGTAATGTTATTAATATAATGTATATATGCATTATATATTTCGAAATTTCATTTCAAAGATTCACGCCATTACATGAGTAACAGTAGAAACTCCGGACGTAGGCGGGAGAAGGTTTCATTAGCATGTTATACAATCTTTATATGAAGAAATTTATCTAAATATTATTAACCCTCGGGAGGTTTAAAATTAACTATTCCATTTCGTGAAAATCTGGGTCCACGTGGACCCAGAAGATTTATTTTCACAATCAAGCACAATTAGTACAGAAAGTACGAGTCACAGAGTTCGAATGTTCATCACAACAGTGATTCCCACACCGAGCACAGGTTTTTCTCGTTTTCCGATCTTTCTTCCACCCGCAGAGTTGACATCTGTCTTTTTTTCGTGCTGCTCTCTCAACATCCACCTTTGCTTCGATGATTGGCCGTGGCACGTCTTTTGACTCCAAAAATGGCTTGAACAGCTCCTCTCCTAAGCATCGCAGAAATTGTCTTCTTTTGTGAGGCTTGTCTCTTCCCCAATGAGGATCAATTTCGCAATTCAACACATATGCATTTATCCCACACAAATCCAAGAGGTTGCAAAACACGATTGTGTGCCATCTTCGGCTGATGTATTTCACCGTATATGTCACCACCATTTGGTCAGCTTTATCTACACCTTTGGTCGCATTGTAGTCTTTTATCATTTCTGGAACCTTTCGGTCAGTCTGTTGATCAACAACTGGCTCTTGATGGAAGGTGCTCAAAAGAAGGACACAATCATTTTTCTTGCATTTGTAACTGAGGAGGCATGTTTGATCTTCGAGGTTGAATCGGAAATCTGAAGAGTAAACAGCACGGCCCTGTAGATTCTTCATCTGCGGAGGAACTTCTCGTCTGTTTTTCCTCAGAGTTCCTAACAAAGTCATGCCTTTTTAGCGGAGAGAGCGTGCGAGCTTCAAAGAAGTAAAGAAATTGTCAGTTGTTATGTGTCTTCCAGAATTTTCTAGAGAGCTGGTCAAATCCATGACAACACGTTCTCCAAGTCCGTGATGACTGGGATTGTCTTCTTTGCCTGTGTACATTTGTAGATTGTAACAAAAATAATTGTTGGCATCGCACAACAGCCAGAACTGAAGTCCATACCTTGATGGTTTGCTTGGCATATATTGCTTATATGCACAGCGACCTCTGAAAGGATGTAGTTCCTCATCAACGGTAAGAAATGCACCAGGCACATACGATTTTTGACAGTTGTTCGTGAAACCATCCAAAAGAAGACGAACCGCTGCTAATTTGTCTCGCAGTTGTCGAGCAGCCCTTGTTTCAGGATTGTCAAAACGAAGCATGATACGTAACTCTTTGAATCTTGAATGGCTTTGTTATTTTGAAGATGGGCCTTCCGTGTTCTTTCGACCACAGCTCTTCAGTACTCTCCATGTGAGAACGATACACGCCGCGTAGATATAACAGGCCAATGAAGGCTAACATTTCTTCCATCGAAGCGTCCGTCCATGCTGCACCTTTGATAGATCTCCCTCGCCGATTTGTCTCTTTTAGTATTGTCTCCATCATATCGTGATCAAACAAATTTCCCAGCTATTTATAATAGTATTTGGCGCGCGAATATGCCGCAGAGAGTAACTTGTAAGACCTGGTGCTGGTCTAAGCAGATTCTCTCTTCGCTCCCTGCCACGTCTCTGTTCTTGAGGTAGGAGAGAAGTCCATTGCTCTCCATCAGCGGATGAAATATTCACTTGATTGCCGATTGCTTGGTTAATGGATACGTCGTCATCAGAAGGTGAAATATTGTCACTTTCATCGATATCAGATGAACCAGATGATTCACTGGAGTCCTCCGTGTCATTCGCAGATGAAGAAGCTTCGGGAACGTCTTCCTGCGCGCCCCTCAATAATCTCAAAGCTTCAACTTTTGAGCTCCGTTGTGAGCGTTCCGCCATCTTCGCTCGTAGCATAAAACAGCAGTGCGGTGTAATGACAGAACGGCCTGCCTGCGCGGTCTCATAGCCAAGCGCAGGCAGAGAGCATTGTTCACGCGTCACATCAAAATCGATTTCATTAGTTCGTCACAGTTGCACCTGCGTGCGACAATAGCGACGATAGCAAAAGCTTTGAAGCAAAGCGAAGTTTCAGCTGCGTTATCCCGTGTGTCTTTGTGTGCAGGGAAGGAGTGTGCGTGTGTCTGTGTGCAGCCAATAAGCACTACCGCTATTCCGATGCTTCATTATCTACTGTTTCGCATTGTATCAGGCGAGTTGAGGCGGCCCAATCGGCCTGGGCAGATCGACAAACTAATCGATGGAATCGTTTGCAAATGCGCCTGTGATTTCAACGTCTCCAAAATCTGACCAGTTATCAGCCTTTGAAGTGCATGGCGTTAAGGCTAAAAATAGAAAAAATGCTACACATCGTGAGCGCGTGACGATAGCTGCCTTCACGAATATGACGGTCAGGATAAGGCTAAGATATAGCGTCGCTAAGGATACGGGAAATCCTTATCTGGTTTCACGAATACGGGCCTTTGTTATTTGGAATAGCAGTGACTATAAAAGTTTTACTACTTAAAGTGACTACTTAAAGTTTTAGCGGTGAGACAAAACCGTGTAGGCCTATCTGTTACGGTGATTAATTGATGATATCTCTAATTAGTCAAAGAATGTACTTTTAATAACACATCCACATCATTTTGCATGACTCGGTGTATAATTCGAAGTGAGAATTTCATGCACAAAATTGCTCATGTTTTTAAGTCTTCTAAGCATATAAATTTTGTAACTGAAATCAAATTTTGAAATAAATATAACAACATAAATTAATAAGGCCTATCAATTATGATTATTAAAGATACCAACATCCGAGAAATGTTGTGAATATATCTTGTCAAAATTAACTTTGAATTAAAAAAAACGCCAATTATCATTTTGTGATGTAGGCATGCCTCGCACACAAGCCAACATTAAACACAAGAAGGAAATGGGGCGAAGATGAAGTCAGTCAATATATCAGTGAGCACAGCGACTCGGAAATTTCCGAAGGATGTCTTTAAATTGCAGGAGGTTGTGAAAACATATACGAAAAATTCTTTTTATGAAGAGGGAGAGAAGATGTAATGAAAGCAAGTCGTCATAGGCCCCATATATCATTTTCAAATCAGATGATTAAGCCTAACGATTATGAATCAATGTATGGACAATGGACATGGAGATAACACTACCTATATTATCCAAATGATAAATTTTGTCTGATCTTTAATGTGTATGACAATATGACATGAGTAAGATGAACTCGTACAGTCCAAGTCATGTGATACAACCCATACAGTCTAGGTGTAAAGTATTATTAACTGGTTTAATTAATACAGTCATATGAAGTTAGCTAAGCATAGATGTAGCGACATTTAAAAAGATACAGAACAGATTAGTTTATCATTAAAATTATTAAGACAACAATTTTAAGTTTAAAATCATTCAAAATCAATCAAAATACATTCTATTCTATGAAATTGAGCACAAAATACTCTAATGCTCATTTCCTTAATATACGGAACATATGAATGGTTTCTTTCTCCAAAACCATTTTATACTTGTCCCGTTTTAACCCCCAAAACGCAGGGTAGGCCTAATCATGGGGCAGTTTCTGGGTTAAATAAGTACCGGTATAAAACGACAGCGAACTGAAACAAATAGTTAAAGGTTTCCATTACTGATTTCCCGTAGATTATATGTGGGTTCATATGGATTTATATTTACCGAGATATATACCGATAAGTGTTTATCGAATTTGTCCCGTTTTTTTACCCCGCTCGACTATAATTTGAATAGGCTCTAATAGACTATAACTTGAGTCCATTTTCATCATAAAACCAGTACCGTATTAGGCCTACTTACTTGCAACAACCGTACAAACAAGTCATCGTGTCAATAACGTGTTTCGATGTAGGCCTATTGACTTAAAATGTGAACTGAACACCTACAAGACGAAAATATCATTTTGCAGTTATTATCTGTCGATATTCAATACTTATGATCTAAACAGTAAATAACAAAAGAAAAAATTAGGCTATGACAATACTAGTAATAGAAGCCTACTTATATATAAATAAGACAGTTTAAAGAAAAAATTATTGTAATATATTTTTAAAAAATTTTATATATAATATATTTGTAATATTTGTATTTTTGGATAAAATATTTGTAATATTCTCCGTTCACAGTTGTGCCAGTTGGTACAGCAAGGTCAATAAGGAGCCCATGAACGTCGAAAAAAGAATGTGCATTGACTTGATGCGGGACGGACTTCTGATTGCCTTTGTTGGACGTGGGTCGTCATGGCCAATCCATTGAGCTGACTGACGCTTGAGCTCAGGCTCAAAACTTCTGCCCCATGTTTCCAGCAATGATACGATGCAAGAAGCGGTTCCCTTTCCGTCGAAAACGTCGGAGATGAGCAGAGCAAATCCGTACACGTTCACTCAATTGATGATCGTTGAGCAGATGGGGAATCCACTTGGCAGCCACTTTCCCTTTCTTCAACTTCTCAGTAAGGATGAGGTGGATGGAAGAGGAACTGATGCCCACCTGGTTCGCTAACTCCTCACATGGTCAACATGAACATCGTCACAAGCGGTACTCGGACGACCAGATCTGACTCCATCTTGAACGTCCACAGTTCCACCACAGAAACTCTTGAGCCACTTCCTCACAGCCTCATACGAAGGACAATGTTCTTGCAAACCTTCTTGTAGGATACCATGCGTTTCTACTGGCGACTTATTCAAAAGAACATGAAATTTGATTAACTTGAATGTCAGTTTTACAAAAGCTTTCTCGCATCTCTTCTCTATTTATTTCAATGATCAAATGACAGTCCGGTCAGACAATGAACGATGTTCTTGCGAACCACTAAATTTCTAAGCAATTATCGCGAGTCACGACAATTAACAGTTCCAATTTCAATCAATATGCACAGCCTGACATACCAGAATCAATACGTTGTAATATCTGACATACTTTATGAATTACACAACAAAACAGAGAACTTTTAGGATGTCCCTCGTATATATATATATATATATCCCCAACGGCATTCGACAGTAGATCTATGATTGAAGCCAAGATATTCCATAAGGTGAAACTACCAGTTGCTCCACTAACACTACTATCATCGAAAATAACTACCGGTAAATTAATATCTGACCATAATTATATATATAAAGCGTGGATCTCAATGCTGGAAAGCAGAAGTCACTACTGAAATCCGTGCAGATGTTTGCATATCCATCTGAAATCCTGTGAGCAACGATATGGTTGGATGTCATGATTACTTCGTAGGACTCGATAACTCCTTTCCGAAACGGTTGACACTAATTCCGGGAAGCGAAGAGGATAAAAAAGTCAACGACCACGCCGTGAACAACGGACAAAAGCTATGCCGTCTGCGAATAGCAATGCGTATACTTATCGCTCTGCTCTCACTGTCATGTGACACTAGGATTTCTTAGAAATAGAAGTTCCATTGATGATCCACTGTCTGCTTCTATTAATAGTAAAGGGAAACCCTTCAACCATTAACAACCGAGTAGTTGTAAATTGATGGCTTTATATCGTTAAATTTCACATGTCGTAGCGTAGACATTCGACAAAGGAGCATTAAGCAACATAAATGATCAATTTGACACAATGCGGCAGCGCAACTACTAACGGATGTCAAGTAAATGAATAGCTTCCTAATGAGATGTTGAGACTGCAATAGGAATACTTGGAAATTAGACGGGCAGCCAAAAAATTCTGTAGCGAAACGCATCATCGTCTTGCAAGCTAGGTCAATGAACATAGATTTTTTCAATGTACATAAAATTATGTCATAATTCTGTATCATGAATTACGTAGATCTACTGAAAATAAAAAAAGGACCTCTTCAATATATCTCCGAAACTCAAAAGTCCATCGTCAGTGTTAATAAATAAATTACCACAACAAAATACAATCTCTTTAAACGAACTACTATACATAAATGCTTCCCCAATCATTAAATTTTCATAAGCGCATCATTAGCATTCCTATAGCAACTAACACTGCTTGGACGTGTATTTTAAAAATATGTAGCGAAATTTTTCGCCCCGTAATCTAGTTATTCTACTCTTAATTTATGATGGGCCAATAGTCAATATTCATGGTTTCTTATCAGTAAATAGTTATCACAAAGAGCTATGAATCAAATCCTCGTGGAAAGTCTCATGGTGTCATCGAAATCACCATTTAAAAGTGTATGATAATTACATAAGTAGGTCACAACTCCATGGTTACAGAGATCTACATAAGTTCAGCCAATTAAATTCAGTAATATTGTTCCAAGCGAGTAGACAACATTATTTATTTTTTAATATTAATATTGTAAGTTCTACGTGGATATTACTAATTCATCACATTATTCTCTCAGGTAAAGAAAGTTAATTTGACATACTTTTTAAGATGTAGATCCTAAGTTGTGATCAAATTTGTAGTATTTGATATTCTTCTTCGGCATAAATGCAACATATTTTATATTATAAAATTATAATGATATGATGTTATCTGATATAGTCTCACAAATCAACTTTTGAAGTCGATGGCTAAGTGTATAGACCATGTCTGAAAAAGATCCTTACATTGACCGGTTTTCATCAGTGAGATTAAAAGTAGGTTTGTAACAGGTTAATCGGGTTGACATATTAACCTCTAATTAGCCTACTTTAGTCCGTTGTGTTCATTTAGGGTTAAATACCGGCTGAAAAGGTCAAAATGGTCGAAATACGGTCAATACCAGGTTCATTTTGCCGCCTGGGTTGACGTTGTAGCAAAATACTGAAGAAATTTGCTGTTGATAGTGATGAATTTGATCAAAGTCATCCTGCTACGAAATGCTCCAAGGATTAACAGCAGAAAAACTCATGCTGCTAAAGCTAAAACATTCGGAGGCAGTGACAAGAATAGCTCTACAGTATTTATAGGCCTACATTATAAAAATGCTGCTGATCGGTGTCATCCTGCTACGAAATGTTCCAAGGATTAACAGCAGAAAAACTCAATGCTGCTAAAACCAAAACATTCGGAGGCAGTGACAAATAATCGCACAAGAAATTATTTTAGCGACTCACAAAAGTAAATGTCGGCCTACAGAACAGTGGTATATGCTTCTCTGCCATCGGTTGTGCTGGCTTGGTAGTGTCCGGTCTCCATTGATGATATCTTTTTGAGAGACAACGACTTTGGTCTAAAATGCGCAGTAAGATGCTTGATGCAAAAACTATTGAATATTATTGACGCATAAAAAGAAGTTATAGAATTTAACATAATTGAAATAAATAGGAACATATGTACATTTAACATAAAAAATAGGAAAACGACATGAGCTTTTATTCGCTTCATGTAAATGCTGCTTAAAATCAATAGCATTACATTAATTACCCGACCTGCTATTATTTCCAGGCAAAATATAATAAAACGGCAAGAATCACTATATGTATTACATGAGCACTAGACAAGTTCCGATGAAAAAGGTGTCATAAAAAAAATGACGAAATTCAGGATGATTACGAAGAAGATAAAGTGTTCAGTCTGGGAATTTTCAAAAGCAAATATGCAGCTGACGTTCAGTATAAAAAGGAAGTACATATGACTAATATATATCCATATGAGAACATGATTGTGAGTGTGGACTAGGGTTTACAATCCCGGGATCTCGACCCTATTTCCGAGATGAAAAATCCCGGGATTACGTCTTCGAGATCTCGAGGTATTTCGAGATATTTGAAAGATTGGCCCTGAGTTCCTTCTAAGTGACATAGTTAAGAGAGTCAATGGCTTTTTTGAAAATGCATCTAAATTTTTTATGTTCCAAGTTTGATAAATTGCTAATGTGCTGTATTTGCCGAGCTAGCTGGTTAAGCCTCGTTCACATGATGACATTAGTGCCGAGGAGCAGCGCGAAATCTAGGCTAAATCAATGCCGTGACACAAACCGTTCAGACGCTTAATAAACAGTGTTGTGACACTGCTACTAGTATTGCTTCTGTAAACTGAAAATACTTCGTAAATTGATAGCTGAAAGACAAATCACAACGATTTAAATAACGACTAAAGGCCCGTTCAAGGCTCGTTCAGACAGAGCTAGGTTTGCGGTTTGCGGTCTTTGAGGGAAAAACCGTCGAAGAAACCGTCATTCAACCCAGTGAGTCTCCCGAATTCGCTCTGCGCTGTGTTGGTTTTCACACATCGACAACGAATTTTGTCTCGGTGATTAATTGACGGTGAAAGACAATTTGAAAAAAATCATCAGTTATCGACATAATGGCATTGCAGTTGTATTCATCTTGTTGTTGTGATGAAGACAATGTTTCGTTCATCAAAATCGACCCAGTGGTTCAGAAGTTATGTCAAAAAATGCATTTGCTCTCTAAGTGAATGTAGGCCTATGCTCAACTGATAAGTGAGTACCGTTGACAGAAAGTCTTCGAAACACAAAATTGGCGATATAGCTCAGCTAATATTACATCAAATTTAACAAAATAGACTTCATTTTACTTGTCATTTCATGATTGTGAAGATGGTGCAGACAGTTGCTTACACAGATATAGAAAATCTTTTGCCAATACTCATTATCACATCAGTTGACAAGCACGTATCGTCTTTTGAAATATTTCTTGAAACTTAATGATTAAAAACATATACAGTATATATAAATCTCGATCGAGATCCCGGGATCCCGGGATTGCGATTAGCCAGTCTCGAAAATCCCGGGATTGAGAAAACGGCTCGAGATTGTAAACCTTAGTGTGGACCAATAGCGCATTTTTGGAAATATTTAAAGACAATTACAAACAGCTAACAATCATGAAAAATAACTATAGCAAATACCTGTCCTTATAGAACCGGCTCCTCCACCTAGGGAGAATAATGCGCTGGGCCCAGGCCCAATAGGTCAACTATGATAGTACAAGTGACTAATTAATGTATGTACTAATCGAGCGCCAGGATAAACGATGGGGTTTCTGTAGGCCCATGGAAGCCTGTTTCAAAGTCTCCATGGTCTTCCGTAACCTAGCTGCGGTTGAATTTCATACCCTAGCGAGGTGCGGGGCAAATCTTAACGTGACTCTAGGGTCATTATTTTCACCTCCTTAGCCTCGAGATAGGCAGTAACCCTCCAAACGTGAGTGGCCCGAAAGCGGACAATAAGCTTCTCCGTGACCGTCCCTTAGACAAGCCTGTGCCAGGTCAGTGCGTAGTCTCCGCCAACGGGCACAGCAACTCCGGGCTTTGGGGGGGGGCCCGTCCTAAAGGGAGCGGCATTATGAGATCAAATGGATCGACGCCGCCCATCCTGGGGGCTCGCATGGCCCTGGGCCTCCCTAGCCTCATAGGCCTCGGCTCCTGCAGGGGGGTGCTGGTCGTAGCTTCTCCCACGGACTCCTCTCCCATTCTCCTTCCCTGGCGTGCGTTTTGGTCATTCCCCATATTCTTAGTAGGCCCTTTTTCGGACATCAACTGCTGAATAGACTGAGACGGCGCGGTTCCCGAGCAAATGGGTAAAAGACCTGGATCATGGAAAACGACGAGAGGAATCGCGCTAAAACAATAAACCTCAATTTTTGACATGTTGACTTTCATAACCCGAACATTTCATAGAAACAGTCATGACGACAGGGTTATACCAAGAACACATCCCAATCAAAATAACCAATCACTAAAATTATGAGGTATATCCGTGCTTCCCACTATATATAACACTTTAAAACTTCATCTAACTCTGTAAGTCAATAAACCATCCTCGATAACTTTCATCTCCAATCTCCTGACTACCCTTTATCGAGCTCTTCATCCGGCCTGTGCTTTAACCCCACCACCATTACCTCTATCTAACACTGGATTGTCAACATCTCGCACCAAACTATTCATCTCCATGAGAATCGGCACTCTCCGAAACGAGTACCCCCATATTTTATATCTTGATTAGCACCCCAGTCTCCTCTTTTTCTTCCGCTCATCTTTTTACACCTCTTACCATAATAATATCTCTTTTCCACCACAAAATCATTTCTATTACTTCTCACTTTCACCATCCCCTAACTCAATCACAAACCTTAATTATATTACTCTCATTATTTAATATATAATCACCACATCTCTTTATATTTACATAAATTCCTTCCACACCCCACAATTCCTCATACAAACCATAAACCCTCCAATGACTACACTATTAATTATACCCACTTCAATTCTTACTATCTAACCATAAACATCAATTTTAACACCACCTCAACCAAACACAAATATCTCCTCATAACCAAAACACGCACAAATATTCAATACACCTACTAAAATCATACAAACAAAAAAATATTAAAAAATCCAAAAAAACAAAACTCCAACCATACAACCTTTTTTACTTATCATTTAAAACTACTTCCAAACACCCTTTCATTAATATCCCCATCCTTTAAAAACAAAACTCTAAAACAATTAACCCACTAACCATCAACAAACCCCTCTAACCCAATTTCTCTCATAAAAAAACCAAATATTATCTTATAAAAAACTTACTCTCACCCTCCCATCAACAATAACACATATCATAATCCCAATCCACTACCTATCTAATATCATCACTTAAAAAAATCCACCCTAAATGTTTCCAAAACATTCCACCACACTAACTCCACCCCACAAATTAATATTACTTCATAAATACCAACCCTCTATTCCACTCTCTCCCCCTCCACACAAATAAACCCAACAACATAAAATAAATCCCCATAAACATCTAACTCTACCACTTCAATATAATAACTATCACCCCCCCACCACACACCAAATATCCACAACACACACTTTACCATTCACACCCCCTTAACACATCTTCAACCATAATCCTCTCCCCCCCCATCACAAATTCCTATACCAATCCCCTCACATAACAATATCTCCCAAAACCACCACCACACCAACTATTAATCATCCTTATAATACCCAATCACCATATCTCAATTACTAAACTTTCAACCAAAACCCTCCCATATTAACCCCCTCCATCATCAAAATAAACACAAAACCTTTTACCCCAATCATCCTAAAACCCCTCAACATCAACCCCACTCTAATACTAAATATCAAATCACTATCAATTTCAATGAATAACATATCTCACTCTTCACCCAACTATCCATCATACAATAACATTTTCCTCACCTCCCTAATAACATAAATACAAACCCTAATACACCAACTCCCCAACACAATCACTCATACTAAATCAACCCCCTGCTCCCTACAACTCCCAATCACAATCACTCACACCCGCTCAAACTCATATTGCCACATTTACTAAAAAAAAATATTACTACACTACCCCCACACACCCACCCACACCCCACATCAATACTCAACCCTACTTATCTAGACCACTTTAACCACTTATCCACAATTCCCAACACACTCCAACCACTATCCTCACTCCCTCATAATCCACAAAAACCCAACCAAAGCCATAATACAACAACCCTTCAACCTACTAACTCCACCACCTTACAAACACCACCCAATCCAACTCAACCCAAAACCAAACCATCCACTCCACATCCCTCCCCCCCCGCACTCTCTCATCACAATATCACGTCCTACCATACTTAAAACCACCCACACCCAAAAACATTCAACAACTACCCACCCATTACCCCTAAACAACCCAACCCCACCCACCACCCTTCTCCACTACACACTCCTCAATTCTATCCATTCCACCAAATTCCACTAAAATTACAATCCATCAAAAAATACTCCACTACTCCATCCACACCCCACATAATAAACAAACACTTTATATCCCATCCAACTCCCACAACCACCTAACCCCAAACCCTAAACTTTACACTACCCAAATATATATCACTACTTACTATCAAAATAACTCAAATAATAAAAAACTTCCTTTACCAAAACTCAAACAATCTTAAACCACTATCCACAACCACTTTATCAATATTTCTCACAATATTACTCACCAATAAAATATATACCCCTATACTCAACTTCTATATAAATTAATCAATAATTTTTATCTAAACATTCTCTAAACTTACCTACCTTTAAGAATATTCTATAAACTTAACATATCTACCTCCTATCCACCCACCCTCACCCAACACCTACTAACTTTTATTTTATACACAACTTATCCTTATTATCTCAATCATATAACCCACCCACCTCAACACATACCCCCAATCACACCAACCACTAAAAAAACACAAATCTATTTATCACTCAAAAAACTCATCATTTTTCCTATCTCATTTTACCTCTCTCAATCTATTAACTAAATCCTCTTCCAACTTCGTCAAACACTATCCTTACCTCCATTTCTTCAAACTCTTTTCTACTAACTCAATTAACCTACATTCCTCCACATAATATCAAAACACTCGTCTATTATATCATCTTAACTCTGTCACCTACATACTCCCATACTTACCTATACACCAATCTATTCCACTACCCAAATACACCATATACAAACAAATAAAACAACCCCACTCACAAAAAATCAAAATCAACTACCCCAAACATAATCCATTCCCCATACTCTTTCCAAACGTGTTCCTCTCTTTCTTCCGACAACGTTCCACTGCGATTTCCCCACAATCCACACTCAACCACCCTTACCTAAATTTCCAAACCCCAACAATAACACCAACCACACCACCACCACCCCCCCACACCTTCCAACACAACCCCCCTCCCCCAACCACCCCACCAACCCACCAACACCTCAACCCAATCCAACACCACAAACACCAAAAACCCCACCACACCACACCCCTCCCAAACATAAACCCCAATCCCTACAACCCCCCACACAAAACCATAACAAA
>CAJQUW010009955.1:0-50801 GCA_907163375.1 Prostheceraeus crozeri
CGGCAGACCGAAGTGTTGCAGTAGGTAGAGGTGTGCAATGCTATGAGAAAGTTTTATGTTCTACCTCTGTTTCCCTGTCACAACTACGCGCTACCTCCCTTACTATTAGCAACTGATAGTTTCAACCATCATAATTAATGAAATATTAAAGTGGTGTGAAAAAAATTTTTGTTCTGATCATCATAGCGAATCAGTGATGATAGCGATGTCAGAAGATGAGTTATTGATGAAAAACATCTTCATTGACTCCGAAAATTATTGTTTAGAGCTAGCACACTATCAGTCAGAATGAGTATGGTCGATTATAGTCGACTCAGATATATATAGCGGTTAAACAAGTCAGAATCAGATGAACATTGTAAGTACAATGGGAACTGCATAAATGCAAACATTGGAATTTCCGGATAACTGAAGGCCTTATCACCGCGAACCATAAAGACAAGTAGTCGTTAAAGCAATAGCAGCAAATGGAGCTAAAATACAATTCACCATTGATACATTACATATCCGATGGTAGAGATTGTTAAGGAGAAACCAAAATTGTAAATGTGTTGCGGACGCATATGCCAAACAACAGCGTGGAGGAATAACATCTTTTACAAAATGAATGATTTCGAGCATAAGCTCTAATGAGTTAACATCGCCTGATCAATTAAGTTTGTTTCACATAACAGCAACAGCGGAAAGCATTTTCCTTACTACTGATTTCCACATGCATTTGCAATCCCGTAGAATCCGTACACAAAGTAAAAAGGAAAGAAACCTGTACCCTGCGAGTCGGGCTTTTCTCAAACCTCGAAGTCCGAGTTAAGTGAGGATTCTATGCAAATCCAATTGTTTTTGCTTTAGGTCATCAATTATTTAAAACCTTTTGTTTCATCAAGCATTGGCACAAATAATGTAATTTTAAACCTTGAAGCAATTATGTTAATAAACGTGTAAAATAACAAATGCAATAACATGTAATTTTTCAGTTATGAAGTGCTATGTGCAGCTTTCGCTGTCAGCAAGAACCCCATTATTTTAACATTCATAGGACTTCCAGAAATTTCTGAGCATTGCAACCTAAACAACCTCACTTTCATTCAAACCCGTTCTGATCGATCGACCATTGTGGGATATGATCTTATGGTATACATGTTATAAATTTCATGGCACTAGAGATCCCTGTATTATTTCATTAATTTCTCAAAATTGAATTTCAATTCACATTCCTCCATTAGCATGCGGATTTGTCCTTCAATAGATACAAGAAATTTAACCTTCCTCCCTAGACCTCTAATATTAAAGATATTCTTACAGCCACTGAAACTAGATTATATCCTCCCTGAAAGCTTGCATTAAATTTCCCTATTTCTAGCGACAACTGACCATCCAGTCCAATACGCGCAAAAATTGGAAAATCGACAGGAACGTGTTATAAGGACAATCATAAATATCTGATACACCTATTCTTCAACTATAAATAATTCATTAGTTATGCTCTGGCTGAGAGCACGTTCTTGCGAGAATTTCACGTAACACAATGCAGCTCTGCAATCTTTCTATAGAAGTAACTCACGAGAATTTACTACAGTTTGCCAGAAGATAACCGAGAGAGGTGACCTCTCTTATCATATTCGCGCCGGCCAATTCGCGTGCACTAAAACAATGCTCGTTCGGCATTATTTTTATTTTAGATATAAAAATTAATTTACAAGAATTAACCACAACATAGTTGTGATAATTCATCAATTTCTTTGACAAGCATGTAATTTTAGATAATAATGACAAAACATTAAAAAAGTTTCGCGCCAAAATTTGAATCGGCCCTCCTCTCATTTCGGTGACTTTGTTTATGTAATGCCCTCGACAATTCATATGTCAATTGACTCAAAAAATGTCATAAGTATCATCAAATGAAGTTTAGAGATGCCTTCTCTATGGCTTGTGGAGATTATTTTGCAAGATGCGTTGTGGTTCATAAATCACCATCGAATATCACAATGCCCAGATACAGATCGAAAACTAGATAATGCCACTAAATAATCGAGTGGCTACTACTAGCACGGTTATGCCGGTAATGCTGATAGTGCTATGAAATGCGTAGAAGATAGGTGCATTGTTTTATAAATTTAGTGACTGACGGCACTGCTGAAGTTTAAAGAGATGCGTTCTCGATGGCTTGTGCAAAAGATCTCTACAAGATAAATTGTGGGAGCACTTACCGGCATCGAATATCAAAATGTCAGGATGGAGATCGAAAAGCAAATACTGCCATTAGATAATCGACAGTGGGTGCTACTAGTGCGGTTTAGCCGTTAATGCTGATTATGCTAAGAAATGCGTAAATGATATGTATATTTTTTTATCAATGTGGCACCTGATGTCGCCACTCACCAATAGGAGTAACTGGCCATATTTTGAAAATGTAATGGTATTATTCGCCGTGAATTTTGGTGAACTATCTACACATTCGAAGCTGAATGTGCAGACTTAGTCCGGTCGCCTGAGCGAGTTTCTGCAAGGCCCCGCGCCTACTGCTAATCTGCGTGTCTGCCGAGTTCTATACTCTATCTTATCTGGTTCCTCCTCCTGTCAGACACGATTAAATAAAAATGCATACAGTGCAATAGGACTCATGTTTTCGTTTTTGTCAGAGGTGAAAATTTTTCTATCTTTACTGATCAAGAGAAAAGCCATAAAGTCATAATAATTAACCCAGAGGCAATGTTTGACATGGAATGTCTTCTTTATTTCCTATAATATTTGTGCACCCGTATCTGTGAAGCCTGACACATTCAGATTTGGCAATCCTCATAAAGTTGGCAAACACAAACATTTTCAGCTCATCGTCCGGCTTAGCGATAGGTTGTATCTGCACTGCCGTCTCGTTGAGTCATTTGGTGCAATTGATCTTGAGCTATTTTTCATCATACTATCCGGATAGATACTTAGAATTTTACATCAGCTTCGACTGCATTTAGTGCGCTTTTCTTTAGTGATAGTTATATTCATCCTGAGTTTTCAGCTATCTCCTATTTGATATTGAAGTGTCTATTCAATTTCACTTATCGGCTATCCATTCAACCAAGCCCATGATTTAACAGCTATTTTTTTAAACTGGATTTTCCCAAACGGCCTGAGTCAGCGTATAATGTTCGCTTCAACTTCCTTCTTGAGTTGTTCCCGCTGACGTCATGTGCACATTTCTCATCTTGGGCCCTCAGTCTATGAAATCAACGTCGTAGTGTTCCCATATTCGCAGCAGCAGCTTCTCTCCTCATATCTTTCCGTCACAAACTTATGTTCCCTATGTACGCCGTTGGCCCTCTGAATGTGTGTCACGTGCGTGCGAGCGATCACAAGTGTGTCTACTCATTCATGTTCAATGGCTAAATCCTGTTGGTCGGTTCATCTATTTCCTTTTCGCTTCGATTGCCAATGCGACTACATGGGATCCACTTAAAGGCGGCACGATTCTCGTGAGGATCTCATGCGATTACGTCAGCCATGTGCTGATATCCCTCGCATTACTAGACGGAAATTATGGTAGGCCCTTTTACAAAATTCTAACTATTCCTCAAACTAGTTCCGTTTCTTTCCCTTCTCTACCCAGTCAACCTAAGTTTGATGACAACGATCAGCCGATTCCCATTTGTCCAAAATTTAAACGAAGATCCAAAACTTTCAAAGTTCCTGTCATCAATACATCACGCGCTAATCAGTACGATATCGTATCTCTGAAGTGTTATTTGTGGAACCCTAGGTCATTGAACAATAAAATTCCCAATTTACATTCCATTCTTTCATCAAAAAATATGACATTTTAATACTTACTGAATCCCGTTTGAGAGACCGTACACCTAATTCCCTACTTTGTGTAATGGTCTCGAGTATAATGTGCATCGTTGCGCCAGACATGACGGTTATGGTGGAGTCATAATTTTTACTCGGACAAATTTCGCAGTTGCTGAAGTATCTGTGGAGCGATTATCTAATATCGAGATAGCGTGTTTGGATTTAACATTTTCAAAAAGTGACCGTTCAAGACTAATTGCCGTTTATAATTGTGTTTCTTCTTTCAAACGTCTAATTGAATCGGCTATGAATGTTGATGGCGCCCTGGTAATATGTGGTGATTTCAACTTTCCGTCAATCAATTGGGCTGTCCACGAAAGTCTTGGTGATGCCAGGCCAGGGATGCCGGAACGAATTTTGGGCAAGGGGGGCAAGAGTGTTGAAGCAGGGCACATACTGAAATAAAGTCACAATTCCAAGAAGCTCAAACTACTTAAGTATTTCACACATACAGACCAGGGCAATAGTGTTCGGCACGAATAGCTATTCCAGTAGGCCTACTCACTCTCAATGTGTTACTCGAGCACTCGAATCAAAAAAAATATGTGATAGCTTTCACTACTAATTACTTTGCCAGGAATCCACTAAGCAATAAATCCTCTTCAACTTATTTCATTGTTTCATTAAAAAATAAAAATTCTTAGATACAATGTACAGCAAAGCAACCTATCACTACATGTACAACATCATGCCGATCAGAGAATGTGAAGATTTCTATTCGCTATTATTCAGATGGGTGATTACCTATTTCGTTGCACTGAAACTTTCAGCATTAGACAAAAAGATTGAAAGTAACAGGTGCTTAAATAAAGGTACTCGCTACATATGCTGTCATTGAATATCTCAATAAGACATGGCAAACACAGACCACCCAACCCAGACTTTCGCTTTTTTCGCTTTTATTCACTTTTTCGAAAATATGCATGAATTTTCGCTTTTATCGAGTGGCATTCGTATTTTTTCGATTTTTCGGTAGAGCAGGAAAAAGTGTTTCGTGGAACAGGCCTTTTTTTACATGTTGACAACGCAACGTGACTTTTTGTCATGTTGCCCCTACTTTAGTCAGGCTATCATCCATGTGTTGACAATTGAATGCATATCTTGACGATTGCATAATCTTATGTAATAACTATATTATATAGGAATTGGAAAATGTGCCCTTATTAGCAAAAAAGTCATGCAGCAATTCTCGGAGACAAGGCCTCGTAGTGCGTTCCGATAGATGCACAATTTCCTACAGTAACTTTGAGACCTTGGCGCTATAGCTTTTGCACGATTCTGAATTCATGTATGTTAAAAGTACATGGGGTTTACATTCTACAAATGAATGTCATCGAAATTATCAGTCAAGGAATTCTAGACATCAATCCATGCTGGCTTGCCAGAGACACACGGGAGGCCTACTATCGAGTTTTCTTAGAAGATTGATATTGGATTAGTCAAACAAGCGGTTCAGTTTATGCGAATGAGTGAGGTGCATTGCATAATGTTGATATATGGGCCTAAGAAATTGAGATGATAATATACACAATGGAATATTTTCTGTTTAATTTTTTATTGCACTGTCACTTTCACTGTGATTTTCGTGAAGTACGTGTAACTACTGCAAAAAGTTGATGTGTATAGTAATCATTTTGCTTCTACTGATAAAGACATCAACATGATACTGATATGATCGGATATGTGTAGGCTATTTTCTTATAGCCACCTAAAACTTTCTGAGTTATGGATTGAAGAATAGATGTGCCAGTAGGCCTAATGCACTATTTTGTAAATAGTTTGACTGCCGTTTACATTACTGCAGTCATACTGATTACGTCTTACTTCACCCGCTATATACATGTATTTTCATAGCTTCTGCGTGCTGAGCTATGCGGTATCGACTTATCTCGTGTGCTTC
This sequence comes from Prostheceraeus crozeri, assembly GCA_907163375.1. Lineage (NCBI taxonomy): Eukaryota > Metazoa > Platyhelminthes > Polycladida > Euryleptidae > Prostheceraeus > Prostheceraeus crozeri. The sequence continues at coordinate 5,741 of CAJQUW010009955.1, forward strand.
AACAACTCGTGACTTCTGGCAAATGCGTCAGAAAATAGGAATGCCCACACAAAATTCAACCAGAGAAAGTGGTGTCAACGATCCAAGACAATGAGAACCGTGCATCGTAAGACTTGGACTTAGCTTTAGATCAATTATCTTGGCTATTTGTCATGTTTTGAATCGAATTTGAAAGAGTCAATATTGAAAGACATTGATTTAATTTTCGTTTTCGTTATTACAAAATAACGAAGACGAAAATAAAGTCAATATTTTTCAATATGGGCTATCTCCAATTCAATTCAAAGCTTGGACTTGGTTGCATATTTTAGTAGAAGTGCATGGAGCATGATCTTGATAATTGGTCTTCGAAGTAGGCTACATAGTGATAGTTTTTTAAGGAATATTTTCAAAGATTTACCCAGTATGATCATTTATTGTCGGTTTTCATCAATTTAGATTTATAATATTGATGTACTCGTATATTTGCAATGTAAAGTTTTGATTGAAAAAGTACTAATTTATGTCTCATAACAGGCAGTTTTGATCTCTGGAAAGGCCCACTTACAGTCAAAAGCTTGACGGAAAGGGTCTGTAAAGAACCCACTCGAATGTAAGTCACTGACTTATTAATGTTCTCTTTGTCAGCCGTCTATTGTCGGAAAAGTTCCATTTTCGAAATATCATCTAATCACTATAGGGCTGCATAATTGAGCAATATCAATTTCATTGAAAGTAAATATACAAGTTGAGTTGACACTTCTACATCTACATTAAAGTTTGCAACAATGCCCATCTAATTAGATATCAATTTTGCTTCAGTAATATAGCTTAATTATGAGCATTATCTTTCTTTACAAAAATGCATCATACTAAGCAATATTATTAGCATAATATTAAGCTTACGAGTTCTGAAGAAAACTACCATGATTTTCAGATGAAACCTTTAGTGTACATTCTATCACTGTATAAAATAATTGCCATATTGATGTAAAACCTTAATTAGGATCCTTTAGTCGTCATGATCCATTTCGCATGACTTCAGTTGACAGACACCTATCTAATAAATACTTGAAAATATCAATATGCTTTGGAATATTCAGATGAAATAGATGTACAAAGTTTTATGCTAATTTAGCAGTTGGAAGCATGGCAGGTAGAGAAATTTCCTTAAACATATTAGAAATTATAAAATCATCTTCATTCTGCTGAATTTTCTAGCAGTTTTTTTTTGATTTTTTCAACACTCCTATGAAACAATCTTCGAGTCTACATTATTTGTCTAAAATTGAAGCAATCTAAATTGATTGCTGGTTATATGTCTGATCATCAATAGAATCCAAAAGGTAGTTTTGTGTATAAACATTGTCTGGTGCATTTGCGAATCGTTAAAGAAGATGTAAGAAAAATACCTCCTAAGAGGTACTCCGACAAGCTATCATTTTAGTAGCAGAAAGTAATATTCTTAATATACACAGGTTCGTAGTATTCGTGGCAGTGTATGGCTTGATGGCATATTATGTCGTTATAACGCTGTTCTACATTGCTTGATGTAAAAATTATCGGTTAGCTTTTTTTCGCTTTTCTAAGGTAAGGATTCGTTTTTTCGCTTTTATTAAATTCGAATCGGCTGGGTGGTCTGCAAACAGGAAGACAAAACATGGTAAGTAGCAAGAGTACAAATATATCACTTACGTGGGGAGACTTAGTTGTTGTGAGCTCGCCTACTAAACTTGAAAGCTTGTAAAATTGAAGCTCGACACAAGTCATGAAAAAATTCCGCGTGTGATTTGCACTTACCGCGCCTTCGTACAAATCATGCATTGTTCAGTGTCCACAGATATAATTTATGAACAATTATACAATCATGCAGTGGTATGTTCCATAAACATTATGCATGCAAATCGAAATCAGAAAATGTGGAAAGTAATTTTATTTTTAGGTTTTTGAGTTTAAAAAATTGGGATACATTCTCAAGTACAGTATACGTAGGTCCATGAGGCTGTGAAGGTTCGTTGATTTTATCTCAGAAGAAAATGAGCATGCATACAGTAGATTATTCATTATTTATTATGTCAGATAAAAAAATTTTAGTTATCTCAAAGAGTTATTTTGAGAAGTAAATTGCCAAACAAAATCTATAGTTGACCAATTGGCAAGAATTTTATAATGACAGCCAGGCAGTGAAGAGGAAAAACTTTTTGCAAGGACGATTTCTGCAAAAAGCGCGTTAAGGGTTGATAGGCCTTCTATAATCGATCTTAATGGAGAACATGAATTAGTAAGTCTACGTAAATGATGTATTTTAAGAATATGTAATTATTGTACTTGTATATGTTTTTTGTAGAGCTGCATCTCAGCCTATAAAATAGTGTACTTAATATTGTATACATTTATATTTCTTTCTAGTGGGCTACTCGAGTAATACTCTAATAGTGATAGTGATCCTCCCATCCATTTCGGAAACGGGAAGCCTTCACTTTTGGCTCTTGCAGAAGGTGAGGCCTCAATTGCAAGCTACGTAAGAAGGTGATTCAGAAAGTTGTAATTCCGAAAAAGACGACTGAGTGATTCTGTTTGATGGGTGTACAAAGCTAACATATACAGTATGTATCACCCAGAGGATTTATTGTATTATATACAATGCTTATTATACATGTATGCATATGACATTCTAACAAGAGTTTATAAGCTTAGCTTGATATCAGCCAGTATTTTTTATTATTGATGAACAAAATTCATTCCTAAAAAATACCTATTGACCAAAATTGTCTAAACGGCGGTGATAACTTTAAACCCGTAATCTTTTAGTGTAGGAGTCTACATAAGCATGCAATCATGCTTGAGAGTAACTTAGTTGATTGATATGCTATCGTATCAATTAAAAAAAACTCAAAAACACTGGAGACTCATGGAATCTGCTGACTTTTTCAAAGCTAAAATCGGTAACTGTTCATTCAAAATTAATTCGCCATTTCTGAAGAACGTTTGAGCAAAGAAGATAGCTCTTTCATTAGAAATACTTCAATGAAAAATAATACTAATTCAAAGTAAAGTACCACACTATTGCTCAAGAGCACCTTTGCCCGATGCCCCCCTTCGCCCCTTGTTCCGGCATCGCTGTGCAGGCATGACATGTTCTTTGAAATGGTTTATCGCAACGGTCTTGTCCAGTTGGTTGATGTTCCTACTCGTCAATTGTCAACTCTTGACCTTATTCTCAATCGTGATCCATAAAATGTTCCTCGCCTGGAAGTGTCCGATCATTTTTACTCTACATGTTTCATGACTTAAATCTAATCCCGTATTCATGATGTAGAAGTCTGTGGTGTTTGACAACAAAATGTATTTATGGTAAAAAAAGTTACAAGTTAAACGTCTATTTACAAAGTTAGTGTATATCCATGAAGTCCGTAGCAGTATTCAAATTCTTGAATAGATCATAGCTGTCTGCTCCGATAACTTCAACAGCTATGAGGAGTCCATCAACTTGCAATTTGTAGATATGTTTCACATATGAAGACCATAGCTGTCTGCTTTGACAACTTCATAGTTTCCACAACATTCGACCATTCTGCTGTTCTTTTTACAATCCAAGTTAATGTGAAGAGTGCTTATAAACAATCAAAAAAATGTTCAGGAAGTAAGGGTTTTGCGATTTCCGGAATGGGGATTTCGATGGTATGAGAACCTTTTTGCAATCTGTCCCGTTTAAATGAAAATCATCATCCTCTAGGAATCTCAGTTACAACTACATAAAATAAACTAAGATTAAGCCTACTGTACAAAATATAACTAATGAATAAATTTGTAATGAACTTTGAAGAAAAGAAAAAATAAAATAAAATACATGTGAAACTACAGTATGGGTACTGAACTTGCTAGAATCGACCTACAACGTCTCACCTGGAACTCCATGAAGAAAATGAAATAAGGAACTAGACTTGTTATAAATGGACCAATTGGTGTCTATCTATTCATGAAATTTAATCTATCTCTCAGGAGGACCGGTCTGTGTCCCATCATATCTAGCCTTAATCCGCAAACAATTATGACAAGCGTAATCTGCATACGACGGAAGACGCTATCAATCACCTATTTCACTGCAGATGGGAAAGGAGATAATTATTCACGTTGTTACCTAACTTAATATAGAAAATAAGCTAACCAAGAAATTGTCAAAGTGTAGATCGTGCTAACAATTAAAATACAGAAAAAAAGGAAAGTGATGGGTAATAAATTCTGAAAGATTAACTGCTGAAATTGATTAGTGAAGTACGACTGTAATGGAATATTGAAATTGTAACAAAAGAAAAAATAATAATAATGAAAAAAATTGAATGAATGAATAAATAAATAAATTTAAAAAAAGGAAGGAAATAAGCAGCACAAATTAAAATTATTAGGTGAAAGAATCAAAATCTGAATAAATAAATAAAATTGATAGTCACAAGAAACTAGTGTAAAATAAATGAGCAGACTGCAACAAAAAAAAATTAGTGCAAACGAATAATGTAATACATAATGAAAATAAAATGAAATTAGTCCTTAAAAGGACTGGTTTTGCGTTCCCTGTACCAGCTAGGAAGTCATCAGCAGGAACTCAGGTATGATTCGTGTTTCGGCCCCAATTCCTGAACACTCAAACCCACCCGAGCGGGGCCCTGCACAGTAAAACTGTACAGCTTCCACAAAGTCAAAAGTCGGGTTAGTCACAATCGGTGTAAGTCAAAATCGACAAAAAAAGAAAATCTGATTAATCGGTTAGCAGAAAATCCGTTCTTGCATTCTTCCGTTCCGTGGCATTCTTGCATGTTCTCTCTTAGGTACTCCTCTAACCATTTTGACCCAGCCCAATCGATGAACGATATGTGGGACGTCTTTCTTTCAGTCATGTTTGGTGCCATTAATAAGTATATCCCTTAACGTGGTGCTTCGAACAATGCCTCCAAGAAACATAAAGTATTGAGGAAATTACTGCACAAGAAAAGACATTATTACAAGAGAGACAAATCAATGTATCAAATTTACACTAAAGAGTATGAACACCAAGTAAGAAGACTAATACTTGAAAAAGAATACTACATTATAAAAAGCAGAAACTTGAATACTTTTCATTCCTACATCAAGAAAAAGCTGAGAAATACCAACAGTATACCGACTCTCAACAGTGAATCCGACGAGTCTGTGAGTAATGGATTTGATAAAGCAAATGGCATTTTTCATCCGGTTTTTTCTAAAGATAATAACGATTTTCCCATTTTTCCATCCAGAACCGCTGGTCATTGTTCCCTCAGTATGGCAGAATTTCCCATATCTGAAATCTCGAAAGCTTTGACGAATTTGCAACCAAAACTTTCCCAAACTATTTTCGATTCTTTACCGGCCCACCTATTAAAGGAAGTTGCACTCGAAATTTCTCCTTTTCTTGCAATGCTATTTGAGAAGTCATTGTTGTGTGGTTTCATTCCTGATATCTGGAAACACGCGTTGGTTATTGATGTATACAAGCGCAAAAGTCAACCATCCTCTCCCTCTAGTTCAGACCTATTTCCCCTCACCTCACATGTTCGCAAAGTAATGGAACGCTTAATTGCTAACAGAGTGTTTGAATGCCTTAATAGAAATTCGTTGCTAAATGATAGTCAATTTGCCCTCGTAAAACGAAGATCGACTACCTCCCTTCTCTCACAATCTCCATTTGACTGGATCGAATATCTAATGAATGGTAACAGGATGGACTGTATAGATTGGCATGGTCCGAGCCTTCGATTCTGTTGTGCATAGGAAATTGATTTTGAGACTGCAAAGTGACAGAGCTCGATCACGCACATCTGATAATGATCTCGAAATTTCTCCTTTTCTTGCAATGCTATTTGAAAAGTCATTGTTGTGTGGTGTGGTTTCATTCCTGATATCTGGAAACACGCGTTGGCTATTTCTGTATACAAGCGCAAAGGTGCAAAGTGACATAGCTCGATCACGCGCATCTGATAATAATCTGAGGGGCTGGTAAGAGCCTTGGTGATTCGCAAGATCTCATGTGCACAGTCAATTGAGGAAAGAAAAAGCTGTAGCAATAATTCAAGAACAGGTGAAAGATCAAAACCATTTCGTCGACGACATTAGTGTCTTAGATAATTTTCCAATTCTGAGTAGTGAGCACAGATCGACACACCGGGTAGGATGACGGAGTGCAAGTACGAATGACGACTTTGGTAGTGATGGTGTTTTTCCGGGGGTCACATGCACTATTCACAAATACACCATTATGATCTGAGTGGTAAAGAGGAGAACTGCAAAAAGGCACATCAAATTTAGATGGTTGGTTAGTGGCAATACATTAGAACCACGAGTAGGATCTCTAACAATTTGTTGCAAGTCATTATAAATATAGAAATCGTACAAAGAATGTCTGAGATCATTAACATAATCGAGGAGTAAAAAGTGTTTGGTTTTAGAGTTATCATACAATGGCTGTATAAAGTCAACAACAGTAGAGTGCGCATTTACAGCACCTCAGTGCGGGTGATTCACTACAGCGATCGTGATATTGAATTCGTCAATTTCACAGCAAAGGACATGAGCTTTTATAGCTTCAAAGTTTGTGTTAGATATTACTTTATGAGAGAGTATTTTTCAAGTACATGAGAACACTACCCCCAGAAGCATTGCGATCTTGTCTAATTATTTGATAATCAGAGATATTGATATTATCAATGGACTTAGATACTCAACCAACTTTCCGTAACACACATTATATCACTCTTGTATTTCGCGGCTCGGACTTTGAGATCGTAAAGCTTATTGAAAAATGTGCGGGAGTTGAACAAGAGTAGGGAAGGCGCTGGTACTTGCACGCAATTGGACTGACGCTGTCGCAGCTGTTGAACCGGCGAGATAGCAGACGAGCTAGGATCAAGCCTTGGCACCGAGCTGGGGCAGAAAGTGGTCTGATTGGGTGACGCAGGTGAGGTAGGCGAGATATGGGTTGCTGAGAAATTCGCACAAAACAGGTTGTGAAACCAAAGCCGACGGGGGAAAATCTCCGAAGACGTAACAGATCTGACCGACTGTAGGTTAGCCGAGGCGGCATGTGAATCAAGATTGTGATGAGTAATGCACATGGAACAAATCAAGGCGTCGATGAATAAATGAGACATTGATAGTTATTGTTCGATAGCTCAAAGTATCGACGTTAGATTTTGAGATCAGCTGTGCAGGAATACAGTTAACGCTGATGTAAGAAAGTCATGAGAAGGCACACGTTAAACGCTTGCACAACGTAGAAGTTATCGTTTGCAAGTTGTCTAACGGAGAAGCCGTGAGAAACACGTCTGTCCGCTACGACGTCAGATGGAGTTGTGAGCTTGTTGACATGTTATCTTTCTACGAGTATTTTCGTTTATTATCAGAACTCTTACTTTCATTCTTGGTTGAGATTGCAAAACAACAGCTATCACCTAGATATAGGCCTACTGAGTCAATACTTCTGTTAATTCAAGAAAGCAAAATGCTGTAATTGATTCATGTAAAAATAAAACAAATAAATACTATAACTCTATGATTGAGGACGCATTGCTGTCTGTGTAACTACACATAACGTAGGTACACAGCCAACTGCTGAATAATGGCTGCCGTTAGTCATCAGTGGAAATATGTGATTTGCAGATTGTGAAGATTAAAATAATTTTACAGGGTGTAGGTGGGACTCTTTTCTCCATCACATTTTTCACGAATGTTAATTAATCCCATCAAATTAGCTACTAGCTCATTGTTACACTTATCTTGGCAAATAGGTATTGATGGTTGTGTTGGCCTATCTGTTTAGTCTAACATTAAATGCACAAAGCGATGAATATGCATGAAGGAGCATTTATTTGTCTTGAAGTCAAGTTCAAATTTTCAGCTGCTGTCTCTATTTCTACTGCCTAGACATTCTCTCTGCATCTGCACCCTCCCTGTCACTTAATAAGAGGACCAATGTCCACTTTCACAGAAACGTCTACTGTGAAGGAGACGACGTTTTTGCATGAAGCTAACATTGCATCCTGTAGTCATGTTGAATGTAATTGAGATTCATGTTGACAAGCTGAGTTTCGATTGTGATTCATTCATCACGCCGTTTTAATCTCAAATGTTTCAAGCATACACTACCACATCAAAGTGCTTGCTCCCTTCAATGTCATCATATCTGCAATGAATAACGTACTAAAATAAACAGAGATGTGTGCTTTTCAATCATGAAAAAATGTGAAGAGGGACCCAAAACTAGCTGTGAGTGGGGAGGTGGGTAGTCCGGCAGCCAGAACGAGTTTTTGCAGGGAACGAGGCCGAAAATGATACTTTCACAGGACGATGTACACCCTATGCCTACTGCGAATCGGTGCGTCTGCCGAGTTCTAGTGAGTTCCTCTTCTTGTCAGACAGGATCAAAGAAAAACACATGTAAATCCAATGGGACGCAGATTGCAGTTTTTGGCTAAAATGAAATATTGTATGTTTTCTCTAATTAAACGAAAAGCACTAAGCCCAGAGTGGAAAGAAAAGACATGGAATGTCTTTTCCTTTCATGTTCATGCACCTCTGTCTATAAAGCTAAACGCGTTTAGATTTGTCGAGCGTCTTAATGTTGGCAAACGTAAACAGTTTGAACAACTTTATCCACATTCAACCACGCACTCACATACATTGCTGATCAGCTGCATGATAACAGCACAACATCATAGAAATGACGAAGACTTTCCATGTCAAAAATTATGACTCTAGACTTAATACTTTCCAGTTAATAAGCAAAAACATCGAAAATTTCATTTTAGCCAAAAGCTGCAATCTGTGTCTCACAGGTGCTTTTCTTTGATCGTATTTGACAAGAAGTGGAACTAACTAGAACTCGGCAGACGTGGAGATCCACAGTACGTATGGGGTGTACACCATTCTGTGAAAGTCTCACTTTCGGCCTCGTTCCTTACAGAAACTCGTTCTGACTGCCGGACTAGGGGCTAATAGAGATGCATTTTTGTCACCCACTAAGTCACTTTATTTGTGTGAATGTCCACTATATAAGCCTCGGCATATATCACAAGTGCACTCATAAGCAAAAGACAATTTTCTCAAGTTGAATGTCTGTTTGACTTTAATATATCCACGCCTTGATCTGTAGGCCTGAATGTACTACCTATATAAGCCTAGAAAGTTAATCATACTGACAATAATACGATGATCATGATTTCATAGGTTGCTGATAGAGGAATGAATTCACTTTACTCTACCATTCGGCAACATGAAATGAAAAAAAATGATGACATCAACATCGTCGAATGTTTTCCAAGAATTCTCGAGTGCTGGAATCCCTGGAACATTTCTATTGAAACATTAATTTAATTATGTGTTGTGATGTGGTTTGAAAGTCAAATGGGTGTGGTAATAAGGAGAAGGGATGGAAATTAACAAAAGGGAAGTTCTGTCTGGTTATTGGAAACTCCGTTACCGTTGCTCCGTTACCGTGAAACTCCGTTACCATGTAGGACCAATTATTTTCCTATTTTATTAATGGAATAATTTTCACAACCCGTACAATATTTGATGATAACATTGTCTTTTAACCCTAAGACGATTTAGCATTCACCACATACGCATTTTGATAATGGAACAGCGTGCTATTAGACATGTGCTATATACATGCGAAAGTGATGTTAACTTTTTGAAATTCCGTTACCAAGCAGTTTTATGGACACAGATGAAAGAAAATGAATTTCTCAAAAATTCTTTTCTGTGTCATTGAAGAGCCCACCGAAGTGTCACACATGAAACATTTCAAAAGGAAAATATATCTTCATTGACTGAGTAGCAGTCATGCTAACAGTGAAAATGAAAGTCCGTTACCGTTTGGCCAGCCCCATATGTTGTCTATGTAGGCAAATACTCAAGACTTGCCGCGTAAAACTGTATCAATCAATCTTTGAAAGCTCTGTGCTGCGTTTCATAATCCAAACTAGCATACGAGCATATTGAAAGAGTCCACATGGGGCTGTAATTACAGTTTTCTTTCTGTCCTTTTCATGCATTGGAATTTGAGCGTATGCTCTCGCAAGATCAATTGTACTGAAAATGTTTGATCCATTCAGACTATCCGAGAACGTTTGCATATCTGGGTCAGGGTAGCAGTCTGGTACTGTGATAGCATTTAAATGCTCATAACAACCAACCATGCGATACTGCATGCCACCATCCTTCGACACAAGATGTATAGGACTCGCCCTACATGTGTAGAGGGTTTCAATATGACCCACTTCAAGATTAATTTCTTTCCAAGACCGAAATCCAAATTAACACGTTTGTTGATCTCGTACACAGTTATTTCAATGGAGTACAGAAAGTTGTTAGCGGAAGTAAAGAAACTTAGCTTCCACTGTCAATAAGAAAACAAAGGTCATCTTGATCATTGACGTACAAAAGATTAATGCCATAATTGCAAGAAGAAGCGCAACCGACAGTCGCCTCTAATGAGGGTTGCTGCGTTCGTTTCCCGAAGCTCGCATGTCTTCATAGAATATGCATGGACCTGTGCACTTTTTCCATAATGCCCATATCGCTTACGAATGCATCATCAACGATCCACAAAGTTACAGTTGTTAGCATTTGACTTTCTGGCCTGATTATAATTATGGTTTCCTTCTGCTTGGGTATTCTTCTTGTCAGAAAACATGTTCATTCTCTTTCTCTATTTTTTTGGAAAATGTGAAATGTCTGCTTTTTCGTCTGCATTCGCCTCTTGATCCTCACTATTATCACTTTGATTTACCAAAGATACTATTGAATCTGTTTGCGAGTTGAAATGTGAATCTGCTCACAACGCTACATCTGACAAGATTGGACAATTCAACCAATTTCTACATAGCAATTGCAAAGAAGTTGGCAAGCGCCTCGGAAAGTGCTCTTGTATTACGAAAAAAAATTGATTATGATTTATTTTGTATTACGTAAACACCACGTATTTCATGATCCAGATCGTGAGGATCTAGTAATTCAAGCTCATTGAAGAGAGTCGATGGCTTGCGATGTTTTCGAGTAGGAAGATAAATACTCCAGTCGTACGAGCTTTTCTGCTGGTGTCAACTTCATTCACAAACACAAGCATTTCTGCAGCTGATCGCAACAATCGGAAGCCAATGGAGATGCTTTGACCAAATGTTTTATCAATCGGAAAAATTGGGACAGTAATTGAGCGATTGTCTTGCGAAATTGTGTAGCTTGTGTGTCAATACCAGCGTCTGCGATCAAATTATCACACATTAGCAGCCATGTTCAAATATCAATTGAATCAGATGAAGGTAGCTCCACGCGAATTGACGTGCATGTTGTTGATTCGCTAGTTGCCATATTTAGATGTCGGGCTCACCAATACGTAGAACACATGCAGCTTTGTTAGTCAAGAAAATTGTAATGAGCATGCATAGTTTTCATTTCTTGTATCATTCGTCATTGTATTGAGTATGTATAGGTGCATGCACAGAAGTCTATGTTCAATAACTAGCTAATGTATAATGCATGATAACATATCAATAATTACGTGCCCATGACATCGGTCACTACACTATCTTTGCTTCCTGTCGCGCTTTTCTCTTAACCCTGCTTCTGAAGTTTTTTATGCAGCTATTTTTATCAAACGTTTTGACATCTGATGGACTCTCCTCATTTTCCATGATTTCATGCTAACGATGAGCCGAAGAGTAACGGGATCAAAGTGCGGATTTGATGATACAGACTGTGACGTACAGTCACCAAACAGTTAATGTTGGAATTGCGCACTAAGACTTTTGATCATTGATTCGACACTGATCCTAGATCGGAACTTAGTTGAAGTCATGTTCATAAAACAGCACGAAACGTCCATTGTAGGTCCATGGAAGCATGTGATTGCTGCTTTTGCCACTGATTCATAATAAGAGAGGTGTCAGTAGCATTTTTCGAATTTCCAATATAATGCCATCGTCGGTATCATTCGTCGGGGCCATTTTCCGGTGCATCGTCGGTATCATGGGACGTAGAGAGCAAGTTATCATAGCAGGGGTTGGCCGATGTGACAAAATGTGACAATTTTTCATCTCAAAATAAAATGTGACAAAATGTGTGTTTTTTGCTGTTTGTGTGACAAAATGTGACAAATTAACGGGAAAATATTCTGACAAAGTATGAACAAAGTCATGGAGGAGCATTAACTTCGTTTGAATGAAATAACGAACTTACGTTTTCAATGAGGTCTTTATTCTAAATTTCTTTTATTCTTTGACGATAATTTGTATTAAAGATATGCAAGATTGATATTTTCCCCCTTTCTTGCTCCAAATAGCAACTTGTATTTGCGCCGCCAGGCAAGTCGTGCTGTTATTTGGCCTACTTTTCAAAGTTGACTTCGACTTGCGATGTGATGGCCCAATTGTAACATTCATTGTATGTGGCCATATGTTTCTTGATTTTCATGTCCAGATCGTAGGAGTCACTTAATGTATACTTCCTATAATGCACGAGCATGTATTTATATTTACCACTGATCTGAATACAGAACAAAAGTAGCAGTAATCGCTTTAAAACTGAGTGGCATTTATTCACTGAAAACGAAGTTTTCCTCTTTTCTGTGAAATAACATGGTCTGTGAATTCACATTTTGAAAAATCTTCCGAGTACGTGTTTATTATGCAATCATATTTGCCATAAGTAATGAATCATAAATAAATTCGAGACTATAAAAAGAATCAATTGTAATAAGACTACAAGGTTTGAGTGCAATCTTTTCACTTTAAACAAAGTTAAATGTGTCCCGGTTTTGCACATACTATGCTTCGTTATTACACCAACTCTCGGGGTAAACGTTGTATACCTTCAATGGCAATTCTCTATGGGAATGAAATGATGGTTTAGCGTCGCTACTCCCCATATTGAAGGCTTGGACGGTGCTGACAAGTCAGACTTTAATCTGGAGACTTGTGATCTCTTAGTTCGAATGCCCTTCCTCACTACTTCCAATGACACTATCGGGGCTCAACCTCTGGACCGAAAGATCGCTAGGCCAAGCACTTAGTCACTGTGCCACGGGGATTACCCGTATGGAGCTATATAAATAATGTTTTCTCGATTTTGTCCCGTTATAACCCCATATGATATTTAATATTAATATAACGTCAACTGAAAAAATCAGCCTTTAAGTCAAAATTGATAACTGCCAATCTTCTGCGCACCGACATATGTCAAATTTTGGCCGTCTGTTTTCATCAACATGCGACAAAATGTGACTTTCATGTCAATGAGCATGTGACAAAATGTGACATTTGCGCCCATCGGTATGTGACAAAATGTGACAAATCTCGAATATAAAATGTAACAAAATGTGTCACAGATACAACCTTGGCGGCCCACCCCTGTCTAAGTAAAGCTCAACAATTTCTTGTATGACATTTGTTTCATCTGACTTTTGGATGGAATGAATTTTGTGAGTTGCACTTTGTTAATTTCAGCAGGCTCCCAGTCTTCTGGAGCTTGTCGGGATCTAGAGCTTCAAAACAACGCAACAGCTTGTTTGAAATGGGTAAATTTTTCATCTGATGGATGTGTGCGTCGTTCAATCCCTTTTGCATTTTTCCTGTTAGAACCACCAAGATTTTATCATCGGTTGATTTTGCCATAGCAATCTCTTGAAAATTATCCTAAGGTGACAGGAGTTTTTGACTTTTTTTATAATCTAGTCAATGAAATTTTTCGTCAATGAAGTCTACATATTGGGGCTTCACAATATGTACTGATAAACGCCGGACAAGCCATTTCATTTCAGGTGTCATTTTATCAATGAGTGGTTTGCCAGCTTGAAGGAATTAGATAAAATCTTAATGTTTTTGGAATGAAGCAAGAGTGAAAAATTCATCACAATGAAGAAAGACCTCTTTTATGATATCACTTCTTCGTGTAGTTGTCGTTTGCCCCGATCATTTCTGTCTTTCGAAAAGTTAAAGAATGGATTTTGTCTCTGTTTTCCGTCCGAAGTAACAATATTACCAAAATACTACCCGATATTACAAAATAATGTAGATTTTTTGAATATACAGGGTGGGGCGTAAGTCGCGCACCAAGAAATTGCGTGGAGTATGATGTGAAACAATATAAAATGAATGCTGTAGAATATCTTTTCCTTTCTTTTTATGTATTATAAATGTTCTTTCATAGAGTAATTTATAGGGTTTCCATATTTCCCGAAAATCCATTTCCTGGGGAACGGGAAATGACTAAATTGCAATAATGTTGTATTAACCGTCCAACAGTGTCCACAGCATGGAAAATGGACGCAAACCGAAAAATTAAGTTACTAACATATATATGACAGGGATTATATACATGGTTTTCGGTTTTACATTGCACTGTGTGGTATATGAAGCACACCACGAAGGCACATCTGAACTTGCACTTATAGTGATATGACCTGATATCTGATTTCTCAACTTCAAATACATGTACCAAGTTTCAGTGCATGATAACTGTCACTCATATTTGAATTAGGCTACCATACAACAAATCATTACAGTCTGGTATGAGTCTGGTTAGGTCTATAGACTACTATATACAACACACTGATCATAACCCTGCAACATTAAACGTTTTACAGTACAATGAAGTACATGTTTTAGAATGTAAAAGTGAAGCTTTTGAAAAACGACATGTACGTGTATTTTCTTAACAACATAAAAAGTCGTAGAGGTGACAAGCAAGGTGTTCAATGCTCAAAATGCTCTAAAAAGTTCAGCTCTAAAAACATTTTATTTTTTTGTTAAATGGTTGTTCATAATAATTAACGATGAGAGCAATCGGTCTCCCATACGATTTCTTATTTTGCGCGCAAAATTTTCAGAAACCGAAAATGCTCTTTCTGAAGACACAGACGTGGGTTTGATGGAAAGGATTGATTGATAGATATTTTCAAGTTTTGATGTACGTATCTTATCTTTCTCCAGCATTCGGAAATCAGACGCTAGATTTCCAGTTTTTAGTCGATTTTTGACTTGCTACTGCCAGCATTGAATTGATTTGGTTTTGTAATTCAGATTCCAAATTTTCCTCTGGAATAATGTGTTCTTCATCATTGAATGCATCTTACATATTGACATCACTATCCGAATCATTATCTGTATGAAGTCTCATAAAAATGTCATTTGCTAGTGCTTGAGCGGAACTACGTGATGTGCGTTTGAATACAAAATTCTCATCAGAACGGATTGAGTCTGGATTGTGAATGAAGAGCAACAATGCCATGAGACAGTCGTTTCTTCGCTGAGAAATGCGATCTTTGAGATAACCGAGCAACAGTTTGCTGAAAGGTGTATCAAATGAATTAAACTTTGCTATCAAGAATCTCAAAGCCGCTTCAGCTGATAGTAGGGTTGCATCAGCTCTACAAAGAGCATCAACAGTCACTTTCACTGGTTCCAGACTCTTACATAACTCGTCTATGACTTGCATATCATTATCAGAAACTTTAGAAGAAGACTTGATGTCTACGAAAGCCTTCATAATACAGGGACGCAATTGAACATATCGCTGTGTCATTTTACACAAACTATTCAATCGTGTTCTGACATCTAATGTCAGATTGAGCTCCTTGCCGAATTGTTGCTTCACATATGCTTGGAGTATTTCGTTTGACTTACTGCTGTACCTGAATTTCTTAACATCCTCGCGAACTCCATGAATTATATAGTTGAAGTCGGAGCTCAATTCAGCCTTCGTCAATTCGTCGTTCTCGTTATCTGAATCTGAATCTAATTAAGAAGAATCATTCGCGTCCTCATCTACATTTTGGGCGTTTATAATCGGGTGTTTATAAATCGCATCTGATACTGCTAAATGAATGGCGTGTGCATAGCATTTCTGCACAAATAACGGATAAATCACCTAGTCTCTGCATAACTGCAGCCCCATCGGAAACAATAGCAGTGCAATGGTTTTTAAGATAAATTTCATACTTCATCAGGTGCGTCCGAATACAATCTAACATTCTGTCAGCTGTGAAAGTTCCAGTTATCCTAATGAGACCCAAGCACACTTGAAGTGAATCTTTACCATGAATTTGTATGTTCAGGAATCTACGGCTCCTTACACTAGTCCATTCATCTATCACAAGACAAAATCGCTCACCTTCTTGAATTCGTTCCTGAAGTAGCGCGATGCTTTCATGATTCATTTTATCCGTATATTGGTTAATTATCTCAGTAATTGTTGAAGGAGAACGAGGCAAACACATACCGTCTCTGGACATGGATTTATGCAAGTATTCAATTTTGCACAGTGCATGTATAGATATGCATGCAACATGAAGTGAATACAATAAATTGAAAAAATTGCCATCTACAGCAACTAATCTTGCAACAATCTCTTGGAGAGATTTCGTTTCACGATCGAAACCGAGTTTCTCTTGTGTCCAACCAATTTTTTGCTGCTTAGAAGACGAACTGGAGTTTGAAGACTCTGACATGACGTCATGTTTGTGTAAATGACGGCGCAAGCCGCTGGTAGAAACACCCTGATATTTGATCATTGCTGAACATTTTTTGCACTTAGCAGTTCCATTTCCACTTTTATCAAAATATTGCCACGCTGGAGATTTTGAAGCCATGTACGTATAATCTACGTGAACTCGGTAAGATAATGAAGAACAGAACTTCCAAGTAAGTAATCGGATATTTTCCCTGCAACGCTTTCGAGCTCAAGCAACCAGAATTAATCTGCACTAATCGATGTTTGTTTCATCCTGTCACACACTGCATACACACTATGAACAGTTGTGAATAGTGCTGCGATTTAGCTTCATTGGCTTCCCTGCCTCATCGCTGGCTTCGCTGATGTATCGATAACTCTGCGTCATAGAAATAGAACATAGAATACTTCTATGCTCTGCGTACACTCGGCTATTCAATCTACTGATGACGTTAGAGGAGCTCATGCATTGAGTCAGACCCCAAAATCGTACGCTAAAAATGTTGATTCCGAAATTGTGCTATTTCACGGGAAATTCCCGGGATTGATATTCCCGGGAGGAAACCCTAGTAATTTATCATTGTTTGAATGCATCAGTCATTGTATCTGTCAAATTCAATTATAATCAAAGTTTTTTTAGTTATGATTTGTGTTTAATTTTTTTCCTTTAATTTTCGATCATGTATGCCTTTAACAATAAACGACCGAGTTAGTGTTTATGTCTGGTGCTGATGGCGCTACTAATCGATCTGTTGCTGAAAAATTCAATCGAATTTATCCTGATTGTGAGCTCATCTCTCATACAACAGTAGGCCGATTGATATTGAAATTTCGTCATACTGGTAGTGTCCTAGACAAACCACGAAGTTGTCCTTTAAGAGTGTCTGATGAAATCAGATTACGCGTCATCGATAAGGTTGAAAACAGTCCAAAGAAATCATTGAGACGATCTTCAATTGAGCTTGGTGTTCCAAGAACCACCATCAAAGCCGAAAGTTTTCATCCTTATAAACTGCAAGTTGAACAAACTGTACGAAGATTACTCGGACCGACTACTTCAGACGGCTAATTGGTTTAAAGATCAGTTGATTCAGAATCCAAATTTTGTTGAGCATGATGTTTTGTTTAGCGACGAAGCTAACTTTTTTGTCGGTGGTGAAGTTAATAAACAAAACTGTCGCTATTATTCGCGCGACAACCCGCATTGGATGGAACCTACTAAAGAGCACTCATGTCCAAAAGTGGTAGTGTAGTAAGGACTTTGGAGAGGTCATGTTTTAGGTCCAATTTTTTCAACGAGACGGTAACTGGCGAGGTGTATTTGAAAATGCTACAAAATGATCTCATGCCACAGCTGGACCGCATCGGGGAAGGAAAACCACTTTATTTTATGCACGATGGAGCCCCCCCGCCTCATTATGCGATAATTGTGCGAAATTGGCTAAATGGAAATTATGAAAATTGGATTGGGCGAAGAGGCACCACAGAATGGGCACCAAGGTCCCCTGATTTATCTCCTTAATGGATTATTTTTTGGGCTACCTCAAACAAATAGTTTACTCTACAAGAATTTCAGATGCCGACCATCTTCGCCAGCAGATAATTCGTGGGTGGAATCACATAGATGGAAACAGCAACTTACTTGATAAAGTTTATGGGAATTTTGAACATCGACTGGAGCTGTGCATTAACGCAAATGACGATCATTTTGAGCATTTGTGATTGTATCAGCGTGTATAACGTGTCATCAGTTCCTTAGATAAGCCTGTTTTAAATAAAATAACGTTTATATAATCAAAATTGTCTCAAATGTTTTGGTGCCCGACTTACGGCCCACCCTGTAAATGGGTTAGCTTGTATACCTGATGATAATGACTATGTCCCGATTTTGCAAATGTGAATGTTGTCAGGTCTGACTTCAGGTGGTGAACAGTCACAATTTCTTTATGCCTAAACTTGATCATGATGTTGAGGACCGTCTGACCATTCTCACTAGTGCATTCATCAGTTGTTAAACTGTACGGTTCATTCTTCAGCATGGAGGAAGATAGATAGAAGGAAAATCTTTCAAAGCTCTCGAAGTCCACCTCGTAGCTTGCAGTTTTATCACGTTTTAATCAAGCTTTTATAAGTGCGAAAGGATCTTGAACAGCTGTTCGGCAGAGGCAGGTGATTGCAGGAACCAAAGCAGTCGGCAGTCGGTCTTAAACACAAAGTTTATTATGACGAATGACACGCACCAATTCTTTACTTCCACATGCGACCGTATAGTGCATGAACATGCAGTGCTAATTCAAAGAATCATGTTAATGTGTAAAAAAGAGTGTTGCTGGTAAATTAATGCAAATACGTGGATAATAAATGTACACCTAACATCATTTTCAATGAGAAATTGAAGAACACCGATACCTTTATACCCCCACCACTTATTATTTATTGCGCATTTGGTTGAATTACGAGACCCAATCCATTTTCTAAAAAGAACGGAGAAGTCGGAAAACCGGAGAATTGCGATCCATGGTGTAATGTATTACTTACCACTCGAAAATTCTGTTGTTTTTAACTTCACATTCTTTCACACGAGAAACAGCTATCTGATCCTTCGAAAAAAACGCGATAAATATAGCGAAGCGATTTGCCGATTGTTGTGAATTATGAGAGCTTACCACAACTTCGTGTAGAAATCCGTGCATAAAAATTGCTGGAATTAGCAATTTCGTCCACTGATTTATCTGAAAGTAGGACTATCGCAAGCCATTGGGAAAAGTTAAAAATCTAATACAGTTTCCTCTGTTGAAAGCATGTCTGGTACTGCCACATTCGGATGTCGAGCGACTGTCGGTTTTCTACATAGACCGACATTGTGACAAGCTAGCGGTCCAGCCTGGATCACGATGGTATCAAGGCGTTTACTATCATCAGATCTTCATTCAATGCTTCAAATATCTAATACTACCTGGTTCTCATATCCCCTGATCTTGATGAAGTGGCAAACGCAAGATTTAACCATAATAATAACCGATTGAGAATTGAAAGCCAGCTTACAGAAAATGTGGAAGGAGAACCAAAGGGTGCTATTGTCAAAAAGGCAAAATGTATAAAATCACAGGTCATGTTGAAGGAGCTGTCGAAGGAAGCGCGCAAAAATGACTAGATCCTGTTCAGAAAACTTCATTTATAATGCGTGGCGAAATACTTGAAAGTCGAAAACGCATTGCATAATTGTCTGTTGCAGGCTGGCGTGCGGTTGTCCGCGCCTGCCGCTGTTCAGACTCCAACTTCCCTTTCGCCCATCATTCCTATGACTGTACGTCTACGGCCTTTTTTACACCATCCTGCTCCTACGTTAACAAGCTTCACGCTTCCGACCTTCTCAACTCTCAAAGACTCTTCTGATCCGAAACATTCGAGATTTTGTGATCTGTCCCCGTTTTCCTCAACCCCCTGTATGCAGTTATCGCCGATGACTCACAAGTTTCTACCTTTCCTCCCCAATCGTGCAAACTGGCTCAATGCAGTCACCTTCTTCCCGCCTCCGCTACACTCGCGACCGGTTACTGCAGCATAACCCTGAGAACAGAGGTCAAACTCTCCCCCGATTGATAAAGCGACGCCTTTGGTATCACGATTTGCTTATTCAACCCGTGAAACTTGTGCTTGAGGTGTTCGCCCACAGAGCCGCTTCCACTGTGATTCAATCCTCATTGACGCCTCCCGTTTCTCCTTCATCCTATCTCTCGCCCACCGCGTCAGTCCCGACATGTGTTACGTCATCTCCACCGCAACGCATCCCCGTCAGAATCTCCTCCTGTCCCCTAGGGAAATCCAATGATTCTTCACGTGACCGACACTCATACCGAGATCTGAAGACCATCGACCTCAGCGCACCCAACGCTTCCTGTAAGCAACGACGGACGCAGTCGCGCTTGTGCAGGATACCCTTCTCAAGAAGATCTATTCTCCTTGCGAACGTTCGATCAGTGGTCAACAAGGTCGACGAAGTGTCTATCTTACTTCGAGCGCATCGACCCGACATTGCGATATTGTGTGAGTCTTGGCTCGATCCCTCTATTCCTGACATCGATGTTTCTAGTCCTAGCTATTGTGTGGTGCGCAAAGATCGAGACCGCTCTGGTGGAGGGATTATCTGCTATGTTCGCGACTGTCTCAACCCTGTCGTGTTATCCGAATTGGACATTCCAGCTTTAACCTCGTGTAGAACTGAATTCCTGCCTATCGTACTACCCAACCTTTTGATAATCTCCCTCTACCATCCTTTTTGGAACAGTCCTGCTGAACACGAAGATGCGATTTCCTGCATCACAGATATCATAGACTTCTGTTTCACCTCTAAACTCGACCCGTGTCAAGCTAGAATTGTCATCGCAGGTGATTTCAATGACTTGAGACTATATGACAGTGAAATCTCCCGACTCACCGGAACCACACCCGTTGTCGACTTCCCTACTCGCTCCGGTAACACTCTCGATCAAATTTTCACAAACGTCTCGACTTCTGTTGCTCCTCAACGCCTCAGCCCTATAGGTAGATCTGACCATATCGCAATCTTGTGGTCTCACAGTCCTAACAACCTTCCTTTGTGAAACAAACTGTCCGAAGGATGTCAAAGTACAACAAGGCCAGATTTAGCCATTAGATGCAACAGTTTGACTGGTGCGCGCTTGTTCGTTCCGAACCATCGATTGATTATGCGACTGAACTGTTTCAATCCTGTCTCTTCGCTCTTTACGACTCGTGCTTCCCTCCCCGTATTATCCGCCTCCGCGAAACAGATCCCCCCTGGATGAGAGCATCGCTGAAGGTTCTCATTGACGACCGAGACCGAGCTTTCAAGAAGGGAAAGACTTTAAAGTACGAACGTCTTCGCGAGGAGGTGATCCAGCACTGCAAAGCTTTTAAGACAAATTATATCAAGCATGCAGTATCCTCAAAAGACTCCAGAGCCATTTGGAAGGCCATCAAATCTGTCAGTAGATGTGACGACCCAAAAACAACTAGGGCTAAACAAAGTCCCTTTACAGCGCAACAACTGGCTGATTACTTTGCATCGGTATATTCTCCGCTCTCCCCACCACAGACTACCAAAGACAGCGTCACTTCAACAATTTCCAGCAGCTCTCTTGATCCCGAATCCGAAGCAGTGACTCGACAACTAACGATTTCCATCAGTGAGGTTTCCTCGACACTTTTGAAAATCAAAAAGAAGTGTCCCGTTCTGGATGGCATCCCGTTTTGGGTCTACCGAGAATTCTCTGACACTTTATCCCCTGCAGTGTCTCTGATATTCAACTGGAGTATCCAGTCCGCCATCGTACCTACCTGCTTCAAATGCGCTAATGTTGTGCCCATTCCCAAGCATCCCAATCCTACGGCTCCCGAACATTATCGCCATCATCTCGCAGAAGTGGATTCTCCCAGCCATACGTGTCAAGTTGACCCCAAGACAATTTGTTGTTGTTGTTGTTTTACCCGGCTCCGTCCAGCGGATAGGAGGCTTCGTATCGAGACAGTACGAAGCGACACACCCAGTAAGCAAATTAATGTCTACTGCTGGCGAGGAGTGCCCCGGGGAGGAGATGGCCATTCCGATACCACCGGGGTGCTAGCATACCCAAGCCAAAGCTATTCACACAGGGTGAACAGCATTGACCGGGGGAGGAAGCAACCCCAATGGTCCCACCCCACACCTTACCTCCGAAGAGGGGCGGCGGCCATCGCTGAGGGGACTTTGGAAAGGCATAGCCAGATATGCCACAGGGGAGGAAGCTCAAAGAGCTTTGTTGCATATCCGAACAGCTAAGATTCGGCTGTCAGGATCCCCAGCAACATCAACTTAGTATAGCCACTGAGAAAAGGCAATAAGAATAAGACATCAAACTGCCAACACCAGAGCTGCAGTGGCAAAAGGCCCCTTTTAGTCGCGTCTTACGACACGCAGAGGAACGTCGGTCCTATTCTTTTCAGTCCCGGGAACCGCACGGGGAAGACAATTTGCCTACATCCTCGAGCGAAGCACGACATCCGCTTTGACGTTTTATGATCGAATCTTGCGATTCCTGGACAAATAATCTGGGGCTGTGCGGGTGTTATCAGTTGACTTTTCGAAGGCGTTCGATATGTTGCCTCATCGTGTGATCATAGACGCCTGCTCGAAATTCGTCTTGCCTGACCCAGTCATCAACTGGATAAGCAACTTCCTCTGCAACAGAAAACAGTTTGTTCGAGTCTCCGGCAGCCTTTCCAACCCCTACCCTGCTCCATCCGGCGTCCCACAAGGAAGTGTTATCGGTCCGCTGGCGTTCTGCATGGCGATTGACAGTTTCTCCGTCGTCAAGAGGAACTCATCTGCGATCATGTACGCCGATGATCTGACCATCTTGCATTTTCTGAGATGCTCTGACGACGACCATCTCCAGATCGAGTATGACAACATCGTCTCTTGGTCTGCTGCCAACGGTCTTCCTCTGAACGACAAAAAATGCACCGTCATGAACTTTGTGACAAAGTCCAATCTATCCACCAGTCCCATATCTCTCCCCAATGGCGATCATTTAATGTCAGTGTCAACCCAGAAAATGCTAGGCGTGCACGTGTCCACCGACATGAAGTGGAACGCGCATGTTAAGAAAATCGTCGCCCAGGCCTCACAAAGACTTTATTTTGTGGAACCTTAAGAGTGCCTCCTGTACTGATTCTGTTCTCCGCCAAGCCTATTTCGCCTTCATTCGTTCCATACTTCTGTACTGCGGTCCTGTTTTTGTCAATCTCCCTAGCTACCTTCTACTCAAAATTACTGCAGTTGAAAAGCGAGCCTCCCGCATAATAGGTACTGACATTACTCCCACGTACAACACCCTCCTTGAAAGAAGTTGTTGCTCCCTAATCAAGATGATAGCACATGACTCTCTTCACCCCCTTCGAGAGTGTTCATCCTCCGGAATCTACCCCCCGTAACCCCCTTCCTATTGCTCCTCACTTCGCCAAAACCATCAGACTCCAATCTTCCTTCACACAGTTTTGTTCACCCAGATACTTGTAATTCCTCCATGTCATATTTTGTCACTTTTACTGTCATACATGTCTACTGAATCATTGTTGTGGACTAATAAAGATTATTATTATTAAAAATTTATTGAATGACGGCGAACAAATCTAAAAAATTCATGAAGTTGTGATTCCCGGAAGATTCTAAAAGATGACTTCAGTTTACTGAACATATTCGTGGGAATTTGTTGCTCTGTTTCGTTTTTACTAAGTAAGGATGACAGACGTCACTAGAAGAAAGATATTTTCGTATAATTTTCGGTAGACAAAAAATATCTACAAAGTATGTATAACTCTTAGAATGACGCTATGAAATTTCAGTTCAAAACAAGCAACTTTCGAAATAACTGACTTCTGGCTACTCATTTACATACAGCATAGGACAGCTCTGGCCTTCTGTTGACTGAAAAGAATGTTATGGAATTTGATAAAATATGAGAGCATTCGGCGCCTCGGTATTCTTCAGCGGGCCTGAATAACATATGGTTTTTACTAAAGAATGAAAGAAATACAAGGCATGGATCTTGATAGTTGTCGCATTCAGGATTTAGAATTATAGGGAAAGAATCAAAAGTGGAGCAGACTGCGTCTATAAATCTTAATTTTATAGGTGATGAATGAACACTTATACACGCGCAAAAATGAAAATCGAGGTTACACTTAGAAAGTCTCATGCTTCGTGCGTCATCAGGAATGCAGATAACACATGGATGTAATGTTCCTTTTCAACTCACATGATTCTTTATACTATTGATTGAGGAATTTCACAAGAATTCAGCAGAGAAATGATTTGAGAAGTTAAAGGGAGCAGTTGCAAAGGGGAAAAAGCTCGGGTGATATCGGTAGTACGACTCAAAGGAACACGCAGCTGTTTCTTTGAGTGAAGCATAAATCTTGGGGCATGCTTGGGTGATTGCATTGTACTGCGATGTACGATGAAGCAAATGCATTACGCTGCTATGTACAGTACTCTGGCGTAATTTTTCCCCGAGAGAGTCGAAATATTGGGTACTAAAAGGTCTATACAAAATATGGCACGCAGTTTATGGTTTTTATCTTAGAAATAAATTATGAGGATGCTGCTCAAACGGAGCTTTTTACTGCTTCAAGAATTTTGAATTTCTATTTTAAAAAGTAGCACCATCTTTGAAAGTAGAAAAATTTGATAGAAGCACGAAATAACTGAAGTTTCACTCGAGAAAACCTTTAAGTTTACTAGTTGTGTGTGCGATTCAATCGCATTATAATCTTGTAATCCTTGCAATCAGTGATGTATGTTGCAATTTATAGTTTGCTGTCAATCATGTCTGTCAGCTTTTTGATGGACATACGTGTTTCGTTTCTATGTTGTTTCTATTTCATGTACCGTTTCTATTATTCTTTGCAGACATCGAAGGTTTATGTTCACGGTCCTATCAAAGAGTCTGAGAATGGCCACTTCAGCATCTACCAGGATAGACAGTTTCAAGAAAATAAGCTCCCTTAAATTTGACAACAAAGTTCTTCGCACTCTACCAATAGATAAAGAGAAGGAAAACTTCGTTCGCCAAGTACCAAATGCATGTTTTTCATTGGTCTCCCCAACACCGGTTAAAAATCCACAATTGGTTGCTTCTTCTCCAGATGCTATGAGACTTGTAAATATCGACATAAATGACCCTAACAATGCCCAGAGTATGGCAGAATATTTTTCTGGGAACAAAATTATACCTGGAAGCCAAACAGCTGCTCATTGTTATTGTGGTCATCAATTTGGTGCTTTCTCCGGTCAACTTGGTGATGGAGCAGCGATCTACTTAGGCGAAGTTATAAATCATGATTCTGAGCGATGGGAAATGCAATTAAAAGGAGCCGGTTCAACACCATACTCACGACATGCTGATGGAAGGAAAGTTCTGCGATCAAGTATCCGGGAATTCTTGTGCAGTGAAATTATGTATTACTTAGGGGTTCCAACAACTAGAGCTGGGACGATTGTTACTTCAGACTCCACCGTCGTACGAGATCAGTTTTACGATGGGAACGCTAGAGATGAAAGGTGCACTATTGTGCTTCGAATAGCTCCCACATTTATCAGGTGAGTTTTTACAAAATAATTGATTCCTGCTTGCACAGTCTTAATCCAAGACTGGGCGGGAATATTCGAATCTGATCGAGTCGCACGAATTTTCATCTGATGTAAAGCCGTCAATAATCTCCCGTATCAATGAAGAAGCAATAATAATAATAATAATAATAATGAAGACTATATTTGTCAAACAAAAGCGGTATGACAGTTCAATATCATGATGTACAAGAATGGCATATGAAATTACAAGATAGTGAAAGAAACATTTTAAGAAAATCTGGAGTACTTCACAAAGGAATTGTTGTACAGAGTTCCTCTTCTTTGCAAGGGGAGTAAGGTTCGGGAATGTCTGACACTATGAACACGATTTCGCACAATAAAAAATTGGGATAGTGGATGATTTCTCTTATTGTCAGCAATCTTCCTCAGAAGCTTAATGCATGCATTGTCCAAAAGCTGATGAAGACTCTCATCATTCATGGAATTCGCCCATCTTTTAGCAATACGATGTAGACGATCAAGTTTGTTGAAGTCTTTCACATTAAGATCACAAGTAATAGGCCAACAAAATATTAGATGACTGTAGACAAAGGCATAAAAGGCCTTCAAAATGACCGTGCCAGGATTTCCGTTAACATGTAGGCGTTTTACTAACGACATTCCGTAACAACATTTACGGTATAGATAAGAAAATTGAGTATTCCAACGAAGGTCGTGGGAGAAAAATACACCTAGAATTTTCAGATGATCAACTTGTTCGATTACGGTTCCATTTATCACAATATTATTGCAGGAGACATGGGGACCTTTCCTAGAAAAAGAAAGACGTTTTGTCTTTTCAACATTGATAGTGAGACTTTTGGAAGAGGCCCATTTACAAAAACTATCAATAACAGGCTGAAAAGTGGGCATAGCCTTATCCTCAACATAATGCACTAAAGTAATGTCATCAGCGTAGGCGACAATATCCGTGTTTTCAAAGCTAGAAAGGTCATTGATAAATAAAATAAATAAAATTGGGCCGAGGATCGAGCCCTGGGGAACACCGCTAGTAATGTGTGACCAGTCACTGGTACAGGTTTTAACAGAAACCCGTTGGTAACGATTCAATAAAAAATTACGAATACATTCAATAGCATGGGAGTTAATGAGAGTTTCCGAAAGGCAAGAGAGGAGTTTGAGATGACTAATAGAGTCGAAGGCTTTACGAAAATCAACAGCAACGAGATCTACAGAGTTATTTACTTTCAAGGAAATATGTCCTAAAATAAAAAGTCGTAAAGCTAGAAGAGCGTTGGTGCATCCTCCAAAACCATGGGGAACAAAGCCGAACTGCCTGGGGTCAAAGGGAGTGCTGAGGGATGGGAGAAGAACAAAATCACGAATGAGCTTCTCCAGTACCTTACTCAAGAAAGGTAAAATGGAAATCGGTCTGAAGTCATCAGAATTACGTTTTGGAATGGGGGTAATGTTTGCTAACTTCCAGGAATGAGGGAAAGTAGCATCCTGTAAGCAAGAATTGTAAATTGAGCATAAAGGAGAAGCTAAGACGTCAGCAAACATCCTAACGAAATATCCGGGAATCCCATCAGGACCTGTAGAATTGGATTTGCAATTTTTAATGATAGAGATTATTTGGGTTTCGTTCACTATCGCGGGACGCGAGGAGGAGAAAGCCGAAATGTTTCTGGAATGGTGAAGAGATTGCGTTATGGTGAAGAGATTGCGTAATGGTTGTCATCTACTCATGAATTGCAATTATGATTTCGATATATATTTTGATATTGGCATAGGAGGTGGTTGGGTGATGTTGTCATTGTTCGATTTGAGGACACTCAATTTGTTCGATGGATCGGAAACCATACTATTCGCTGAATTATATAGCGAATTATATGGTTTTCGATCCATCGATCGAATTGGGTATTCTCAAATCGAACAATATTTTGATATATTTGCAACGACACACTATATATGAGCGTAATCTAAGGATGCCCAGAATTTTGAGATATTTTCTTAAATGATCTTAAACGTAGATGCCTTGATCTTAAACAACATTACAATTAATTAACATTTGTGAGAATTACTATAATATATTCACTACTTGTATGATATATAACAATTATAGACTTTTTAATATTTTGCAGCAACATCGCCAAAACATGCATTTTTGAAGCCAAAAAATTTACATGAACTTGATAACACTGAATCGTAATCGCTATAATTCTTCAGCAGTCTGATTGCGATTATTCGATTTATCTTAGTGATAATTTCGAATTCCGACTAGATTTTCCTATTCGACAATATGAAAAATTGTTTCCATGAATCTGATCACCTACCATGTTTGCAGTTGTGACCATTATATGGAAAGTGGTGCTTTTCGGAAAACATTCCAACTGTTAAGTGCTCTTAATACTTATGTCTTTTTAATTACTTCACTCTGAAGTACTTAACAGTATTTTCCATAAAAAACCAGTTTGAAAATGATGGTCCCAACTGCAAATATATGGATCTGGTACACTTCTTCGACACAGACACTTCTTCGACAAGTTGATATCTATGTTTTCGGACATTTGTTCGACAGAAAACTTCTTCGACAAGACATTTGTTCGACACGGACACTTCTTCGACAAGACATTTGTTCGACACGAACACTTCTTCGACAAGTTCTGCATGAATAATGCTTTATCTAGCATTGATTGATCGGAAATATCTTGCATCAATGATTCTACATGTATACTTTATATGTGGCCAAACCAGGTCAGTTTATCACAGCACCATAGCTGGATTACTATAAAAGGACTGACACAGTCCAGATGACCAGACCATGGACTGTGACATCTTGTACATGGATGTAATACGCTTCTAGTTCAATCTATGCGATGCAAGAATTATATTTTTTTAGAACGGAAAAAAATAATTTAAGACAAAAAGTATAAAAAAAATGCAAATTCTCAAAAAATACACAACCTGAAAAAGAAAAAGACTATAATTGCTTAATAACGAACAAACGTCGTGTCGAAGAAGTGTCCGTGTCGAACAAATGTCGTGTCGAAGAAGTGTTCGTGTCGAACAAATGTCGTGTCGAAGAAGTGTTCGTGTCGAAGAAGTGTTCGAAAATTTGTCGAACAAATGTTCGTGTCGACAAGGATCTGGTACACTTCTTCGACACAGACACTTCTTCGACAAGTTGATATCTATGTTTTCGGACATTTGTTCGACAGAAAACGTCTTCGACACGGACACTTCTTCGACAAGACAGTGTTCGAAAATTTGTCGAACAAATGTTCGTGTCGAACAAGTGTTCGTGTACCAAATATATATATTCGTTAATTCCAATGAATCAGATAGGAAATTTAGTCCCATTCGCCGTCCTCCACATGCATAGTCCATTGCTAAACAAATAAAATAGTAAGTATATAAATATAATGCATATAAATAAAATACGTAAATATGTAGTCGCATGAGTAATGTATACAAGTATATACATTCATGTATGTGATACTTTGATTCCATTATTGGTCTGAAATAAAGGCCGCAGTCAATCGTTCATTTTGTATATCTCCAGGCTACTTACTATGCATGAGGTCACACAAATGTGAAACTAAGAACTACTAGTAGTTTTCTTTAAACAATAGGTAGTTGTTCTTTAATGTTGCAAAAAAGACAATACTGGTTAATTAGCCGA
The DNA here is from genome assembly GCA_907163375.1 of Prostheceraeus crozeri. Classification (NCBI taxonomy): domain Eukaryota; kingdom Metazoa; phylum Platyhelminthes; order Polycladida; family Euryleptidae; genus Prostheceraeus; species Prostheceraeus crozeri. Next base: position 35,056 of record CAJQUW010009955.1, read on the forward strand.
AAAATATTTCAAGAAAATCATCATCATCTTGAAGAAAAACTTCAAAGCATTTAAGTCTATACCATGCACATATTCACGAAAAATTTAGGATTCGCTTAGCGCTAGGCAAATGATGCCAGGCAAATCACATGATTGCTATTGTAACCTCTCAGATATCTTACCTCATGCTCTCAGATATCTCGTGCTATATTTTGCAATGTTCCATGGGATATCAAAGTAAGTCATAGATGTAGAAATCATTTACCATTACTAGCAATGGTAAACGGTAGACACTGAATGGTAAACGGCTCCTGAATATAGAGTGAGATTTAATGCAAAGAGATGAATAGTACAGCCACTTTCTATGGCGCATTTTATAATAGCCATGACCACAATTTTCAAATTCTATACTCATTAATCAAGTCAAATGGCAAACCAGAACTGGACGTCCCTGATCGATTTTGAATTAATTTCTATGAATCTCAGTGTGAATTTTGCCAGGCACGAAGGTTGACATTCATGTACGGCAAATTAGAATTTACCCAATAAATTGATATGACATTGCATATTGGCTAATGAAGATTTGTGAGATTACAATTACTTACTATAGGACTCCATTTTTTGTAAACCATTTTTTTTTGAAAAAATATATAGGACTCCACTTTGGTGAATGGTAATTTCCTCCGTTATTTTACGAAATAAATATATAGACCGATATTCCGAATGAGAGTCGAACCCAGGTGCCCTAGTTGTACTAGGGAGAGTCCACCATAAGGCTACAACAGCAGCTGGACAGTTCAAAGCGATTGGTTGCATGTCTCAGTCAACCAGAGAAAAACATGAAAAGTTGAGATCAGCGCTTCGTACAGAGTGATAACCGAGCCTTTGTCTAGATTCTTGGACGCACAACCGGTTGCTTGTTCAAATGTTCATAAGATTATTTTCCTTGCCTTACCCTTAAGCTTGATGTCTCTATATAAAATGCATGTATTGCGTTGATGCGCAATCGAACATAATTTGTGCGGTTTACAAGCATGCCTATCATGACGAACGTTAAAATTATTAGACATTGACGGCTATACAATGGTTAAGCTACGAGTATTAGCTTCCCTGACACGCACGCAAAATCTTATCCCTAAAAATTCTATTATTGGATTTGAAGACCAACGAGTTCTGTACAGAAGGCCTAAGTCATGTCAAAATATTTCTTTGATTGATAACATGGGTGTTTCCTTTACCGATGCGAGTCGTAATTACGGTTTGAAAATCATGCATGCGTTTCCATATTTCGATTTATGAATGCGGTGTATCTTCGAAGATGATACATTTACGCTTGATAGATAGCTCAAAACTTGCATTTAGTTGGTGGTTATATGCATGAGTCACTCCACGACGATTCACCCAATGTTATGTGGCAATTGGTCTCCGATTTCGCTCATTCTCTGATATATACATGCTATGCATTAGAAAATACCAAATCTGAAATATTGGCTTCCAATTTTGCCTTTATTGTGAACAAGAAGACATTTTGACTAAATCATGCTAATGCAAACTATGATAATTGATTGTCCAATCATAATTTGCAAATGTATTCAAATGGCAACCAATTTTAAGTAAGACGGGCCTGGACCTGTGCCTAAATATTGAAAAACACGAGTCCGGCACCAAAAAATCCTGGCCTTAGCTAGCGGGCCCGAACCGAAAACAAACTCTGGGCCGGTTTCTATTCTGGGCTCTTATTCCCAGGCTTGGCAAAAAAGTGTGATAAGTATATTTATACAATGATGATATGGGGATAAGAATTTTTTACCAGCATTTGTGATCATTATGAAAATCGTCTATGGAAGAATTCAGTTGTTCTCAATCATCGGAATTGTAAAAAGAAGTCGTTTGAATTAAAATTTGTAATTCAGTGCACAATGTGCTTGTAGAGTAAAGTTAATCTAAAAAATTGAAATCCTGTCACTAAATTTGAATGAATATTTACAAAAATCTCCAAAAGTCCACTGATCGGCAAATTACTGGCCGATTACCTATCATCGCTCTGCCATGTCACTTCGTGATCGGCCGATTAATTGGTCCATCCCTTAATTGCTGGCAAGATTCTTGAAGCAGTGATTAACCAACACATTGTTAACTTTGTTGAACATGATCTTGAATGAGAACACAAATATCGATCTAAGAGAGAGACAGACAAGGTCAAACATTAACATGCGGACACATAATTGGAACGGTAGTCTAGATTAGAACACAAGCTACACATGTAATAACAAATGCATGAACAATGTACACGGTCTGCAATAGTGAAGTCATACAAATAAATAAAGAGAAAGGTACCAAGGCAAACTAAGTGAAATAACGAAATCTTTTTGTACACATAGGTCGGGAGAAAAACGGCGAATAGTGAGGGCTTCCATGAAGGACAAAATAAAATAAAATAGCGTTGGTGATAAAACATGACTTTAAAAGAAGAGCGTGCTGTGGAAACGTCACAGTTGCAGGACTGCAAATGTCGGTTCCTGTTCACCAACGCTCCAGCGTTATATACTCATACACGTGCACCTGCAGTAGCAGGTATATTGGTAGAACGAACCGTAGACTAGGTGAGCGAATTCCGGAGCATGTACCGAAGTGGCTGAGCAATCCCGTCCGTAAGCCGCCCCGATCTACACGTAATCCGTCCAGTGCTATAACTCGACATTTGCAGTCCTGCAACTGTGACGTTTCCACAGCACGCTCTTCTTTTAAAGTCATGTTTTATCACCAACGCTATTTTATTTTGTCCTTCATGGAAGCCCTCACTATTCGCCGTTTTTCTCCCGACCTATGTGTACAAAAAGATTTCGTTATTTCACTTAGTTTGCCTTGGTAACTTTCTCTTTATTTATTTGTATGACTTCACTATTGCAGACCGTGTACATTGTTCATGCATTTGTTATTACATGTGTAGCTTGTGTTCTAATCTAGACTACCGTTCCAACATTGTTAACTTTCTTGAAACTCAGAACCTTCTATCAGAAGAAGTGTGGCTTCAAGCACTCTCGATGAACTGCAGATCTTCTTTCATATATCACTGAACATGTGAGTCGCATCCTTGACAGACAAGGTGAAACGAGATCAGTTGCCCTGGATATTTCCCAAGGCATTCGATAAAGCCTGGCATTAGGGACTCCTTAGGAAGCTTAAGTCCTATGGAGTTGCTGATCAGCTCCACACACTTCTTGCTTCTCTCCTTAGTGACCGGCAGATATCTGTCGTCTTAGATGGCCAAAAGTCTTCCACCAAGGTTGTCAATGCAGGAGTTCCTCAAGGGTCAATTTTGGGACCCGCTCTCTTTCTGCTGTACATCAACGACCTCCCAGACTGCCTAGTGAGTAAATTGGTGATGTTTGCAGATGACACGACACTCATCAATTCCAATGAGCGACTTGCTAAGAACACTCAGCAACGTCAGCAGTTATGCGACGTTCTTAATGAAGACTTACGCATGGTCTCAGAATGGGGCGCCAATTGTCTTGTGTCCTTCAATCTTTCAAAAACTCAGAGTATTCTGCACTCACGACTTAAAGGAGATGATGATCATAGCATTAAGATGTCAGATAATAGGATCAGAGAACAAGATCCCATCTCCTTCCTTGGATTGGCGGTTACGAAAGACTTGCCATGGAAACATCCAATCCATTAGCAAGCTGGCAGCTCAACGCATTGGTAGTCTCTACCGTAACAGCAGCCATCTTCCACCACAGACCGTCTGCTATCTTTATAAGTCCACCATTCGTCCTCTGATAAGTATTGTTGTCATCTGTGGGCCGGCGCCCTGCAAACGCATGTTAACCTCCTTGAACGGGTTGAGAAACGTGTCAAGAATCTTTTGGGTGAAAAACTTGCTAACAAGTTGCAGCCGCTCTCCGTCAGACGGGATGTTGCTTCACCCAGTATCTTCAATAGATACTATTTCGTGAGTGCGTACCAAACCTAAGATCTTCTCCAGAAGTACGCGCAGAGCTAATGCACTCACATGCTATCATGTGAGCTTAAAAGTGGCACGCACTGTGAGTCGCACGAAAATCTTTTTTGTTCGCACGGCACAGCTTTGGAATCAGCTTCCTTGACCAATGCAATCTTGATACTTTCAAGAGGCGTGCGAACAGGTTTCTTAAGGGGGGAAGCTCAATCCGATCAGATGATCTGTTTTTTTCTTTTATTTATTTAAAATAATGCAGTTCGTTACTTTTTCATTTAATGATCCCAAGCTTCGTTCATTGCTCACAGTTGTACTAGGGGTGAAAATTCTGTAAAAAAGGGTCGGTTTGAGTATTCAGAGATGAGAGAAAGAAGCACGATCGCCCTTCACTAGTTTGTGCTGATGACGTCGGATGGTCCGTTGTTAGCATTTAGGCACTCCATCGCTTTTAATATCTCTTTCCGCCATGAGGAAAAGATTGACGAACACCAATAAAATTTTAATCATACAAAGCTCTTCATTTTGTAATCGTATAATAAAAATTTCATTGGTGTTCGTCAATCTCTTTCTTTCTGACTCAATTTCTGTTGATAGCTCATTTAATGTATTTCCTATGTAAGAGTCTCTGTTGTTTTGACATAATTCCATTAACTTGTAGGGAGCGTTTTATCTGTCCTCTTATGGATTAAATTTCTCATTTATCGTTGCATCAAATCAATATTTGGCCCATGGTTCAGTCTAAAATTTGGAAATAGGTAGATTTTGATATGTCAGGTAACATCTTATTTTTCAAGTGGTTAATCAAAAATTCTGTTGAATGCATGTATGGATTCGACAAATGTTTTTGTATTCCAAACTATATGAGATCTCCATTTCACCTGTGCCTTGCCTTATTGCTCACATCTCCAGCCTTTTCCTCATGCCTTTCTACAAGACACTTGATTGCTGATGCCTACCTCCTTATCGGTCCCTTCGAACTTTAATAGATGTGATGTAGTGGCGTGTAAGAAATATTACGCATGTATAAAGATATTATCAAACGTAATTGTGAAAATTCTTTTTTCTTTTTTAAAACTTCTGAAGATAAAAATTTCCCTAGGTCAGTAGGTCAATTAGTAAAATTGTTTGTACTGTATATTTGGGCCCAACTGTATAAGTATGCTTTATCAAAATTTTCACTTGTAAGTTAGGTCATCTTTCTAAAGCGAACACTACTTGGCTTTCTACAATATGTTGTCACTACCTGTTCCGATTCAGATCTGCATTCAATGTGTCAGATACGGCACAATTGGAGCGTTCAAATTGAGCTTAAGAGCTTAAAATGAAGTGCTTTACTCGAAGATAGGCACTCGGAGTATCCCAATATGCTCAAATATATAACGACAAAAATTGCGATGTAGGAAAAATGCCCGAATTTTTTCGAGAAATGCGAGTAGGAACACTGCAATGTACTTAAAGACTCAGTCCGCCCAAATTTACCTATCGTTTTTTCACGCAATCATGTTAATTCCCAATGTGGTGAATCTGTCTACACGCTCTGACAAACGATTGTACCGTGGATCAGCTCGCAATCGCTGTTTCTTTCTCCAGTGATGACGTCATTAGTGGAATCACCCGCCGGCTGCCGTGAAAGTCTCTACAGCAGCGACAACGCTGCATGGAGTAAACAAACATCGACTGCTTTGCTTGCTCTGCATCAAAGTGAAATCTCTCTTCTCGTTTGTTAGCTAAGCTGCTTGGTCATCATCCTAAGTGTGAAACATGCCTCAGTCCTGTGCAGTTTTTGGGTGCAACACAAATAAGAAAATTCACCCAGATCTGAGTTTCTTTTCAATACCCGAAAAATGCTCTGACATCCGAAGACAGTGGATCTGAGTGATGAGCCAAGAGCAAGACGCATTGAAATATCATTTCGACCTCGTGAAAGCCGGAGGCATTGAATCATTAGATCTGAGTGACCTCTAGAGAAAATTTCACAATAAACTCGAACACAAAAAATTTGCGAAAAATTCACGAATAAAACAACAGATGTACTACAAATCCATGTATTGTATAATGTATTATAAAATATGGCCAGAAGCCAAAGAAGGACAGGCTATCAGCACGTTAAAGAGCATGCATTTATAGAAATAAACTAAATGTGATGAACAGTCTTCACGATCATATTCGTACTCAGCACCTCAAAATATCCTTTTCCCGCTTATTTTTTAATACATTAAAAACTTTAAATCGATTTTTTGGGTAGTGTTATAAATTTATTTAATTATTGTACAAAGGACGTAAATATGATATTTACATCGCAGTGTCAGAATCATGAAAAGAAGACCCTTTATATTTCATTTCTGTGTCAGGATATGCCTTTCTGATATCTATAACCACACATGATGGAATGACTAGACGATTATGACGGCCCAAACTCCTGTTGTATATCCAATGCACAAAATTACAGTAGGCTATATGTCGGTAAAGCTCTGTTGTTCGCTGATCTGCACCGGGTGCTTTTGCCAAAAAAGAAGCGTGCATGGCGATGGACATGTCTAGCACTCCCTGATTCAAGCAAGTAGCTTGAAAATCAGAGTTATAAGTGATACATCCATTATAGCGTTTTTCATCAACACTATTTTGTTCAAGGCAGCAAACACACTCTCTTGATGAAGGCATAACTTCACAGTTTATACATAAACACCATGGCGATGATGTCAATAACTGTCGTTCGTCTGGACAAATCACTTGAGGATGCATGTCCTCTTCAGTTGGATGAGCGACACCTGCTTCAGAATACTCGCCTTTTGTTTTCCTTGACACTTTACGGGGCTCAAACGCATACCCAGTTATTTCTTTATCTGTAATAAAATGACAACAATTATTCATAGATTTATTAATGAGAATGAGAATGAGATCAGGATCTCAAGTGAGTATTTTTTTCACTTTCACCTATGTATGTCCTTATTTTGTAAAAGTGCTATTCATATTCATGTTCATGCGTAATTCGACATAAATTTTCATTTTTGAAATTATCTTGGAATTAGAATCACTCATCTTGAAGCGAAGACGATATATTGAAGGTTAGAATATAATGTGACCTGAGACTGATCCAAAAAATTTGTGCCACGATGTTATTTGTGAGATGCGAGTAATAATGTAAACTTAAAATTTACATGTATTTAGATGATTTTGTGATTAGGTTACTCTAAAAATCTTTTTGGACGCTCTAACGAAAACCTCAATTTGAATGTGAAATATTAATAAAACCAGGTAACAGCAAAAGTCTATTTTTGAGTTTTGAGTCCACTATTTTTTGTCATTTATTTTCTTTTTTGAGTTTGACACTTTAAAAAAAAGATAAAGAAAGTAGGATGCAAGTGACAAATCTATTCAATGCAATTATTTTTTTGCATTTTTGAAGACACGATTCGATGGGACACAATGCACTGGACTCATATCTGGTATCAAATTATTTTTATATCTGGTATCAAATTAATGCTATCTGGTATCAAAAAATTGCGACAAAAATTTATCATCGTCATCGCGTTCATTAGTTCATTGCGCCTAATTCATTCAGTTCATCGCTAATTCGTAATTCTGACAAAATCGTAAATTATGCTGTATTAATGTAAAATATGAAACTATAAGGGCGTTATCATAATACTGCATCAGAAATCTAATATGTGAAATACTCAAGTGAAATATCCTAAAATTATATCATCTGGTATCAATAAATGAGATAAACATTTACCATCTTCATAGCGTTCATTAGTTCATTGTGCCTTATACATTCAGTTCATCGCTAATTCGTAGTTCTGACAAATTCGTAAATGATGATGTACTAATGTAAAATATGAAAATTTGGGCATTGTCCAGACTCTGTATTATAAATCTACCGCACCAAAATGAAACAGGATCACTTACTTTCTTTAGAAGCTGCCATGATCGATTGATTGGCGATTCCGCTTGCTGTTTCAGCGTCAGCAGGAGGCGAGTCCGCGGCTGATATCAATAGGCTATACTGTTGTCTGCTCCTTTGACTTCCCCGAATGACGTCACGAGAATACTTTCATCGGCTCCGTGTGTGTTAATGCATCTCGATACGAACGAATGAATATGCACACAGTTCCTTAAACATCATGAGCTATCTAAACAGGGTAACATGAAAAATTGGGCGGACTGGGTCTTTAAGCCCATTGTTTACCTAGGGGTGGAATGCATATCTTCATGTTAAGTAATCAACGATTAATATATTGACCAATGTTAGTTAATCGAAGATTAAATTTAACTCAATGTTAGTCGTATACATGTACACATGCTTCAAATTAAATAACGCTTTCTTAAGCATGCGGCGATGACAGAAAAATGAAACTACCAATCAGGATAGCAAGCCATTTCCCTTTTTCACTATCAAAGAGATCCTGTGTCATGACGTCTTAGCATTCGGTTTGAAAGTAGCTAACGGTTGAGCTCTTTTGTCTTTGCCTGATCAGCTGCATATTGCACTACAAAATGAAACGCTGTCGTCAGGAAAACTTTGGCACCGATGACATATTCAATCTTATGTGATATATGGACAAAGTATGAAACTGTCGTCGAGAATAAGCGTACGGATGCTGCGGCCTCAATCATTTTGATAAAAACATCCATCATTAAAGCAGTAAAATCTACAATTATCTTTCCGTAAAATCATTTTGTGTGTTTACCGAATGGATGCTATCTTATTTCCAGGTTTGGCTCATTTGAAATTTGTAAACCGGAGGATTCGCTGACGGGACGTAGTGGACCTAGTGTTGGAAATTCAGATATTTTAACAGCTCTTTTGGACTATGTCATTGAGACCTTCTACTCAGAGGTGTGTTCGAATCGAAGCTTACTTAATTCTCAACTGTAATTTACGTGTGCTATACGTAGATTTCTTCAGCTTATCTGCGCCTTGTATTTGAATCGGCCTGTAGAATGCGTAAAAGGATTCGCTGATTCGATATACACTTTTATGTAGATTTCTAGACTTGTTGGCTGAATTTTTGGTCATACGACTGCCAAAAATCATGCCACATTATAGGCTATTATTAACTTACATCCATCTAAAATCCAGAAGCGAAACGACCTTCACTCTCTGTAGATTTGTGCGTGGGCATGTGATAAATTTTCAGTCAATGTGGTTGTTCACTGGCAAAAGTTAATGGAATGTGGAAGATCGGATATCTGGGCAATCAATAAGTTAGCTATGGGATGTACTTGTTGATTTTCTGAATACGCAAAGAGCTACAAGTATTTATTTCTAATTTTATGAACAGTTATTTGCTTAGATTATTGTGTCATGGTGACTCGAGGTGGTTAATTCGAGCAACATCTATTTTTTGCAAAATAACATCTGTCCTCGTATTTCTAGTTTCATGAAACCTCTGCTTCTACAGTTTTCAATCTGTTCTCGCATTCACGTAAGGTATCTATACTTAAAATGTATATTTCATATGTTTTAAAAAAGGGGCAAAAATTGATCTTCATCTGGTGATGAACATTATAATTCTTTCGAAGTTTGAAGTCAAAATATAATTGTATTTCCCATAGTGTTATTAAAAGTCTGGTCCTTTTGGATGCAACATGCCATTTTTTATGGGAAAGGCAGAATTGGGAACTTTATATAGCCTCGTGATATTCATGAATAGACACTATGCACAGTTATTGAAGTCACCGACGGGAGCGAAATAGGTTTGTAGCTTATGGGTCCATGTCTTTTCCAGATGTTGTTGTATCCAACCAGCTTACATTGCAGCTAAAATTCCTTGTCACTGGATCGAAATTCATAGATCATTTAGTTCGTCGTCAAATCTTATGTCAAGATTTGTTTTCAGTCAGTTCGCGGAGTCGGATTGTGGTTGTCAGCAACAGATTTCTGTGCTTTGCCAGGTGACCACAGACCTGCGAAAGCGTTAGATTTCGAGTTAGTCCATGGTAAGTCCTTTCCGCAGACTAAGACGTTAGGCTCAGTTCTCTCAATAGGTTCCAGGTCTTTCTGTTTGAATGGGTAAAGTCCACTATGAAAATGATGATGTATCTCTTTCCACTCTTTTATCGAGCGTATTCAGTGCCGCAATCAGTTGGCTGGCGAGTGGTGACTTTAGTATCTTCTGATTTATGATATTTCTGAAGGAGCTCTTAGCATTCTCTCTTCGGACACCGAATATTTTCTCCTGAGTCACACTGGTGCTTTCATTCGCAGCTTTGAAGATAGCCCATATAAAATTTCCGTAAGTTTCTACAGTCCGAGCGAGTGAAAATTGCAAATGCCTCTTATCCATGTGAACCGAATATTCCTTCCAATTTCTTTACTGAAATTGTAGGCTAGTTTTGGAAGCCATCCGATCAAAGGAATACGAAATCTGCCGTGTGAGAGGCTGACGATATGGCGATGTTGACTCTTCTTGAATCTGTGAGGGTGGGTTGTTCCCATCAATGTCAATGTTGTAAAATGGACGAAACTGAAGGCGATTTCTAGTGCTCTGTCCGAATATTCGAAAAATCGCTCGTTAAACCTCCATTTTCGAATATTCGAATGATTATTTTGACTTTCGGATATTCGAGATAACTGTATCTATTACCACATATTTATAAACCACTCTGCTGTGAAAACGCAATCAAACTTGGTATGTTCATGGCGAGTCTGATGTATCTGTTACAATGTGTCCTCGAATCGGAAGAATTCGCTGGTAAAATCGGTGGTTCCAGGTAATTGGTGGACTGAACTTTATTTTTGAAGGAGCATAATCGATGATATGTCATCAATTATCATCACAATACATGATAGCACACGGTACTCAGCGCTATCGGATTCATGGGGCATGATGCACGGTGTAACTCTAAACACAAAACTCCCTGATGATTGACGGGCAGATCATTTTGCATTACTTTTGCAGGCTTTTACTGGCGAGCAGATTCTAAAGAAGATCCCAATTAATTAATGATCATGCCAGTAAATACATTTAAATTTGGAATTGTTGGATTCATTCGTCATTTGAAAGAACTTTTCTGTCAATATCTCGAAAAGCGACTAGAAGATCATCTCCGTTCTGTCATGATGGAAATTTCATCCGTCCGTGATCCCAGGATGAAGAATTTGCCATTCATATCCGAGCAAGCCCGAAAACAAGCGTACAAACCATAATTGGAAAATTCTATAAATTCTTATGAGCATGAAGCTTCATTGAGAGAGGATACAGCACAAGAATTACCATTAGCTGAAACGAAAGAAATTTCCATTGTAGAAGACAACGATGAAAGACTGAATATTTTATTTGGTGCAAGCTCATGGAAGTGCTACGGTGAACCCTGTACCAAAGTAACGAAAAGAGAAATGACTTGCAAGCAAGCGTTTGATCTATACATGAAAGAAGATCCTGTTCCTTTAGCAGAAAACCCTATCATACGGTGGAAAAGCAAAGATAGACAACATCCGGAAGTTGCGAGACTTGCTCAGTTATATTTAGGAATACCAGTTACCAGTGTTACATCGGAGAGAGCATTTTCAACGGCCAGCTTGATATGTTCCCATCACAGGAACGTTCTTAAACCTCAGACTGTGAGGATCTTGTATTTCCTGAATAATGACTTGCGAATTAACTACTACTTTGATAAGTATGTTTTTATTCTGGATATTCAATAGATGGAGTTTGGATTATATTAAAATATTATATTTTCTATAATTCCAGAATTTTAATGTTTCCTGACAAACAAGGAAATTTTAAAATTTCCAGGGTGTTATTATTTGTGTTGGAAATATCTTCAAGCGAATGTGAAATATTTTAGTATTTGGATAATATATCATGATAATCGAAGAACAATCAAGTTATGGCTGGTAGCCTATGTCGTGATTCTAAGTGCTGAAATTATGCGAGTGTAAGTGTTAACAGATATTAGATGATTATAAAGAACGAACGGAACTTATGTACATGTGCTTATTTTAGTTTAACTTAAGTCAGCTTTTTTTAAATTTAAGAGTCATTAAAAATTGAAGAAAGATTGTTGTGTTTCTTCTGAAGTTGATTTAAATCGACATTCGAATATTCGCTCGTCATCATTTCCGAATATTCGAATACTGATTTTTTCGAATGGCGAAGCACTAGTGATTTTGTTCGATTATGCGAGTAATGCCTCTTTTCATAAGAAGTGGTGCGGAATGGATTGAAAAGGCGCTCCAAATGCTATCTCAAGGTGGAAAATCTGCGATGGAACTTGCAAAACGGGGAGCTGTTCTCGTCATTAAATCGTGGAGACACGAAGTTTGAAGCGATCATTCAACCCGGTCAGACTGGTTTAACATACAAAGGGTAGTGAGTGAGTGCGTATGGGGAAGTTGAGACTCATTTCGTTTATTCTGTTGACGCATAGATGGCAGATCTGCACACCGTTAAATTAGCTGTCTCAAGACTTTAAGTGAAGTTAGCGGTAAATCAGAAAAGATGTTTCGAAGTACTAAAATTATCCACTTTTACAGTAATTATGAGCTCAATTTTATATCAGTGATTAGACAAGAGAAATGAAACATTTGCAGTCAATTGTGTGAATATTAAAAATAATATACTTTATACTAACATACTTTGATGTGATAAGCTTGACGTATATCATGCTATTGTTAATCTTTAGTGAAGGTCTGCTGAGGTGAAAATGTATTCAGTGTACAAACGACTGCAGTGTCTTTTTCATCCGCTCTGTCAAAGATAACTTACCTCGTTTTCAATGTGATTTAAGTCTTTATGTTCAGGCAACCAGACCTTTCTATACTTTCACATAAATTATATCACAATGAATTCTAATGGATCGACTGCTTCGACGAGAGCGTTTGGACGTTGACTCAAATTCAACCACTGCTTCATCGGAATGGAAACATTGGCGCAGAACCTTTGGAAATTTCGTATCTGCTATTGACCCTGCACCGACTAACAAACTAGCAGTGTTCACAGACTACGATTCTCCGAATGTCTACGAATGCTTTACTGACTGCTGAGATTATAATGCTGCGATTTCATCTTGGAATCTCTAAATGTGAAAGCTCCGAATGAGGTGTTGCTCGTCATCACCTAGCAAAAACTATAAATGAATTTGTCATGAGTCTGAAAATTCTCAGTAAATACATGTATTACAATTTCAAGGCTGTCGACGCTGCTGCTTATTGTAATCAACTTGTAAGAGACTCGTTTAGATCTGGTCTGCGATCCATTGTTATCCGACAACGTTTGCTTCAGAATAAAGCTATTGGTCTTACAACAGGGGTAATGAATTTAAAAATGTACTTGACATCCTCAGAGATGAAATACAATGTACACCTATGCTATTCCTACAGATTTGGAATCTGGAAATCTCAGTTAAGTAATTAATCGTTCTGCAGCAATTTCAAACTCATCTAAGTGTTTCTTTTGTGGAAACTCTCAACCTCTTTGATTGAAATGCCCTGCACGTAATGCAATCTGTCTTGGATGTCAGAGGAATGTGCATTTTGTTAAAATGTGCCGCTCGACTCGATCATCACGCCCTGCTCCCCAGTCTGACGCGGTTAAGGTAGCCGCCGTGCTATTGGTCTCAAGTCATAGTGCATCTTCATTATCACATGCAATAATGAAAATCTCTGTTGATGGAAACGAAATTGAAGTACTCTTCGATAGCAGAAGTGCTGAAAGCTTCATTCATCCTGAAATTGTGGGTCGATTGTCTTTGCGTCGCATTGCAGCAATGCAATCTGTGCTAATGGCGTCGAAATCCCTGTCAGCTAATAGACATGACACCTGCGAGGTCAATCTGATTGCTTGTGACAGGACTTATCCAGCATTCAAAGTTTCAATTCTTCCCAAGCTTTGCGCAGACGTGGTACATGGAAAAAAACTTCCAAAAACAACATGAAAGCGTGACTTTTAAGTACGATGATTCTTTACCTCCAATCGTTATCTGTGGTCTACAATGATCCACTACAATGATGATCCACCTTCTCGATCTCTTTGCACATCTATCTTGCGACTGCAAGCCGATTGCCGCAAGGTCACGGTGGTACGGCGTCGAGCGTGAAATAAAACGAATGATACACGAAGGAAGAAAACAACTCACCTTGGCGTGCTCAGATGGTCGTCACCAAAAGTGATAATCACAATAAACGTTTAGTAATTGACTTTTCAGAGACAATCAGCGCGACATAGCGCATGTACCACACATTCAAATTCAAAATTTGAATATCAATTGATGAATTCAGGCTATTGACTTATTGTCAATCCTTATTTAGTTGCTTGTTGTCGTTTAGTTGTGGACAAGCATTCAATTACCTGCATTTCAATTTGACAGGGACAATAACTCAATTATAGAGTGTTGGTTAAATGATTCGAATAGCATTAAAGTTCAAATTTCTGAATTTCATCGTAAAATTGCGACCGATTATTTTACATTTGGTCTCAAGCAGATTGCATGCACTCATAGAATGCTCAGATGTATCGATTTTCACTGGACAGTAGTAAGTAAAACTCCACTTCTGGACCGCGCAAGATGGCCGCCATCGCTGACGTCCCCCCCTCCCTCTGGAACGGCAGAGTGTCGTGGTCGGCCGCCGTGGTGCTTTGAGTCTGACGTCCCCCCCCTCTGGCCGACCGTCGTATAGCGCGCGGTGATGTGGTGTCTAGGTTGGCGTGGTGTACCGGCCAGGTTGGCGTGGTGTGCCGGCCAGGTTGGGAGGGTGGTCTGTCGTAGCTCACCTGAAAAAATCCTAAGTGTCAGAGTGGCTTTGTATGGGTAAAATTTTGAAAATTTTCCAAAGTGTGGAATTTCGACCTGGGACCGTCAACAACACATTTTTCATCAAATTTCACTGACCCCGCCCCCGACAGCAATCTTCTAACTTTGGTTCTAGTGAACGGATTTTGTCTTACGGCTACTCGTTTGAAAGAGGAGAAAAAACTGCTCGACGCCATTTTTTGCCGCGAGTCAATCGGACCAGCCGTTCAAAAGTTAGAGCGGTTACAAGATTTTAGGTCGGAGCTCGCTCACCTGAAAAAATCCTAAGTGTCAGAGTGGCTTTGTATGGGTAAAATTTTGAAAATTTTCCAAAGTGTGGAATTTCGACCTGGGACCTTCACCAAAACATTTTTCATCAAATTTCACTGACCTCCCCCCCCTCGGGAGAGCTCGCTTCGATCTTGGCTTCTAGTGGACGGATTTTGTCGTGCAATAGCTCGTTTGAAAGCTAAGAGTGAGACAAATTCAGTGAAAGAAACGGCTTGTTCATATCTGTCTTCGTTTAGATGTGAGACGCCATTTAAGATTTTTGGAGATTGACGAAGAACGACAGAGTTAGAATTTCCCAAGAAACAGCTCCAGCGGGCGAATGAAGGCTCGGATTGGTAAACGGAGGCCAGATTTGGAATCAGCTTGATGTTATTGTCCAATGAGGATCATCATCCAATGAGAATCAAGCATTTCTATATAAATAGCGAGCCTTCCACCGTGAGAATCATTCCATCGTTGAATTGCACGAGTGACGGACGCACATTTTCTCTCTCTCTAGTTCCCTATTCTATTATCCAACTAAAATGGTAAGTCGCTACTTTCCTCCCTCCCTTGAACGTAAACTTAATACAATCTTTTCCATTTTCAGGCATCTACTCCATCTGCTGCACTAGTAGGACAAAATGGTGGTCAAACGTTACAAGGCTCGCTACGATCAGATCATCTACAACTGAGGCCAGTGGAAGAAACAACCAAGGTACATAATCCTACACCGCTACAGCGTAAATTTAAACAAGTCTTGCGTTATGACGATCATGGTGTAGTACTCCAAACG